>CM056512.1:26564209-26826733 GCA_029783415.1 Anisodus acutangulus
CCCATTTAAAGAGGTATCCACCACCCTCAGTAATCGTATTGTCCGCTCTTTTCATTGCGATTCTGGTTCTCTCGCAGGAGAGAGATCAAGAGGGCCAGACGAGGAACCCCTTCCCGCGTCGCACGTTAGCTTTTTGGGTTTGAAAATAATATTCCTTTACCTTTTGAAAGAGACAATAAACCCTTTTCATCTTAAATCAACAACCAAAAATGTATTGAATTTGTATGTGTATTTAAAATGTCAAAAGGTTAATTTGCATAAAATTATACACTTAACTTAAAGCGCACAATTATACCATATTAAGATTTTTTTTCTTTATACTGACTTTACCCACACACTTTTATATTCCTTGATCCCGTAATTATCTGCACGAATATGCTTGAAGATTTCTCCCTAAGAATTTCCATAAATTATTCTTATCCATTTAATTCTTCAAAGAAGAATAAACAAGTATATACAATATAATGTGTTGAAAATTTGTCTTTGGTGGGAGTTGATTCCATCCATGTTTAATGACTTAAACACTAGGGATCCGCATGTTAGAGACTTTGATTCTTCACACGTGCATAATCTACTAAGTGAGTAGATTACCGTAGGGCCAAGGATCGTCAAATTTCGTTGAGAAATGAAAGAGATATTGGTCTACGAAGTGAGGTGTTTGAAGCATGAAAATGTGGCGTGGAACAATTCTCCCTCATCGGTGGGGGAAGGAAGATTTGTTCATTTTATAAGTCTCAAAATTGGCTAAGGGTTTGGGACCCCAAGGGGTAACCCATGTGTTTGAAGGAGGGAGGACCTGGATGTGCTTGAGTTCGAGGCTAAGTCCACGCGCGCGCCGCCACTGCACGTCCCGTCCGGTAATATTTACAGTTTGGTGTTCATGGTGTCACCGCTCCTGAGAGTGGTGGGAACAAGCGCCCACGAGAGGCTAAGGATGTCAACTAGGATAAAAGGAGAAGGCTGAAGATGTTGTTCTATCATGTAGCAGAGGGCCTATATCTGTCCTAGACAAAGGATCTGAATTATGGTAAGTAGGAAATGGACACTCAGACCGACGAAGTGACTGAAGTGGGCCAGAATCCGAGATTGGAATAAGTAATTTTTCTTCCTTGTCAAAAATAAGATTAAATGATGTCTGATTAAAAAAGGCTTAAAGTAAGAAGGAATATGAAAATATTTTCCCGAAATAAATTATATTCCTTACGCTTTAAAATTAGAAGTTTAATCTCACCTTCCCTCTTGTTTAAAGATTGGACTATTGTAAACAACGACTTAAAAGATTCGTTCTTTTGGGTGTAATAATTAAAAGTGTGTAAAGTATGTTCGCACATACGAAGGAAAGAGATCCACTGACTGTGCAAAAACTGTTACCACTCTTAAGCAAACACCAAGTATTGTCTGGGCACCAATCTCAAGGGAAGAAGACTAAAAGATAATGGCTTATCTTACTACGTTGAGTCTGTCACGCTATTTGACAGAATATCCTTCATTTGATAGGATGATATTGGACACTCAGTCGTATAAAGCCTACCGGGGCGACTGGAGTGGGCCAGAATTCATTTGATAGGATGATATTGCACACTCAGTCGTACAAAGCTTATAGGCGACTGGAGTGGGCCAGGATTTGCAGGTCTTAAAAGATCTGAAGGCCAAAAGAAAGGCAGAAAAGAAATTGGACACTCAGTCTGCCAAAGCAACTGGAATGGACCATAGTTTCCAGATCTTAAATGACTTGAAGGCCAAAAGAAAGGCAGAAAAGAAATTGGACACTCAGTCTGCCAAAGCAACTGGAGTGGGCAAGAGTATCCTGATCACATATGATTCGGTTACGCCCCAACCACGGGCAAGAGGTTGTTCACGTGAAGCAACGCCACATCTAAAGTAGAAGGGGTTGGAGAGGCTTTCCTTAAAAAGGACTTTAGGGAATGAGATCACTCTAAAAGGAGGTGATACATGTCCCAAACTCGGTTTCAAGGACGCTGTTGGTCAAGCTGGTTTGAGATTAGTTCAACAGGTCTGTAATAACTAAGAATGATACAGTATGTCTGTAGCCAAATGAATGATATATTTGTAATCCGTGCATCTATGCCATAATAGATTAAGACACGTTAAATAGAAAGTCGTTCAAAAGCTAACGAGGTTGAGATTGTTGCCTTCTGTCGACATAAACCCTCAAAATAAATGTGAGGTAGGCGAAGAGGCAAAATCACCTTTCCATTCCATCAAAGGAATAACGAAAGAAGCACAGCTCATCTAGAACTTAGTCACACCTACATGGGTGATTTGAAGTTGTACAAAATAGAGGGGGAAGACAAGTACTTTGTGACCTTCATTGACGATGGTACAACGTATTACATCCTTTTTTTGTTAAGCAAAGATGAAGCGGTTGAAGCGGATAAGCACTACAAAGCAGAAGTTGAAAATCAACTAAGCTTACCGATTCAGGTATTCGTAGTGATAGAGGGGGAGAATCTGAAGCATCGTTCATCAAACGACTAATCATTACTCACCTCAGTCTAATGGTGTTAGCCAAGCGCAAAGGGATACGCCCAAAATATGTGGGGCAAGGCGATCCTTACCGCTAATGCGATTCTCAACAGAACTACGCATAATGATAAGGATAACCTTCCGTGTGAAATATGAAAAGGATCCCACCTACAAATGTTGTGTTGTGGGGTGGCTTGGTAGAGGATATCCACTGGATCTGCAAATAACAGTAGTGCTTATTGCATTCTGGTGTCAAAGGATGCTGATAACTTTCCTTGAGAAGGAAAAAAAAGTAATTACTCGAGGGTAACAAGAACCCGCGAGTGCCTGATTGTCCGGAACCAGACGTTTCAGAGCTACAGGACTCGGAAGTTGCTGACTATCCGAAGCTTAATGTTCTAGATCTACAGAACTCAGGGATTCTAGATGTTGAACCGCGACAGAGCAAAGAGAGGACAAAGACTTGTTCTAGACCTTCTAGCTTGTATGGTTGAGAATGAACCATGGACAATTAACAAAGAATTGTCATCTCTAGAAGCGTTGTTTTGGAAAGAATCTGCAGAGAGAGAAACAAATTCCATTAGATAGAACCATACTTGTGTAATGGTTGACCTTCCTCCAGGAAAAAAAACCTTTGGGTTGTAAAAAAGGATACTCAAATTGAGTACAAAATAGATGGATCTACTATCGAGTATAAAGGCCTCGACTACTTGGACATGTGCTCCCATGTGAATAGCTTAACATTCAGGGCCATTGCAGTCTTGCATGACGTGGCTGTTGAGACAACCTTCCTAACCGGAGAGTTGAAAGAGGAGGATCAGAGTTGATTTGTTGGACTGTTGGGCTTCTTCCTGAACTTTCATTTTGGTCCCTGAAATGTTTACATTTTGGTCCTGGAAGTTTCAGGTGAAACAGAAATAATGAATCTGACAACATAAACATTGACTCTGAAGTTAGAAAGCCAACAGTTGAAAAACCAACAATCTGAAAGTGGAAGTCATATTGAAACAAAAGTCTCGATATGAAAGATATGGGGATCACATATGACATCTTAGGAATTGAGATTTCTAAGACATCTAACAGACTGGTCTAACTCCAAACTCAGTTGTGAGATAGTTGACACTCTCGTTGAAGCCACAAATGGATATGAATCATATAACTGATTGGAATCATGGTGCACCCATATACAAGGAGCGATATGCGCAGGTCATATGTAGTTCAATGTATGTTACACACTACAATCGACCTGGTATCGGCCTACAAAGTAGATTAGTTGAACTAAGGTTCACTCGTGATTTTAAAAATGATCAATATAAGGCGTTAAGTTGGATATGACGATATCTGAAATATTCCATGATCTACGGATTATGGTATTCTGGATGTCCAGCGGTTCTGGGAGAACACAGTGATGTAAACTGGACATCAGACTTGAAGAACACCAATGCCACAAGTAAATGTGTATGTTGGGTTTGTAAAATCCTCTAAGCAAACTTGCATCGGCCGATTCATGATGGAATCAGAATTTATCACTTTAAACAAAGCATGAAAGAAGTTGAGTAACTTCATGACTCCTTAGAGGACGTCCCTTATTGGGAGAAACCCGTGCCTTCAGCAGTTATACACTGTGGCTAGCCGGTCGGCTTCAGGAAGGGCACAGATGACGGCGTCTGGACAGATCTGTCGGATCTGTCGAAGACATAAGACTGTATGGCAGTTGATCATCACGGGTGTCACTTCCTTGATTACTAATCAAAGGATATAGCGGACCCTTTAACTAAGGAACTATCCGAAGATCACGAATTCTGCATGTCTAGGGGAATGGGCTTAAAACCCAAATAATACGAACCTTTGCGGTGGTAACCCAACCATACTGACTGGAGATCCCAAGAATTTGGTTCAATGGGAAAACTAAGCGGCAAAAGGTTCAGTTGAGCGCTTCGGTGGAAGCAAGAGCACTACGGATAATGATTTCTATCAGGAAGCATGAATCCAAAGCTGTTCCCGTGATAGACATTAAAGTGCTACCTGCATGGTGGGTAAAAGTTAAGCTTCCAAACCTTTAACGATCCTCAAACTGTTGAGGTTAAGGTTGGGGAAACTTTTAATGATTTCTAACACTTGTGAAGTGGGGTATAACAGGATACCTTGTACGAGATCACCTATTTAAGTGCGAGGACAGGCCGCCTCAAATGAACGCACTTAAAAATCCAAGAAGTGTCCACGACCACAATGGATAAAACATTACGAAGAAAAGAGTAAGGGAATTTGTTGTGTTGGTACTATTGACTTGGCTTACACTAAACACTGACGGTTCAAGACATCACGTTTACCGCGCACTAAGTAAGTCCGATGGTATTTAACTATGGAAGGTTCAAAGCTGAAGCTACCTCTCCTTATGCAACATCGGTCCGATGAAATATTGCTGGAAATAGGCACATCGTGAGTGCGCTAAAATCTGTTTCAAGAGGGGATTGTTGGAAATTTGCCTTTGGTGGGAGTTGCATCCCTCCATCTTTAAGGACTTAAACACTAGGGTTCCGCATGTTGGAGACTTTGATTCTTCACACGTGCATAATCCACTAAGTGAGTAGATGACCGTAGTGCCAAGGATCGTCAAATTTTATTGAGAAATGAAAGAGTTATTGGTCCACGAAGTGAGGTGTTTGAAGCATGAAAATGTGGTGTGGAACAATTCTCCCTCATCGGTGGGGGAAGGAAGATTTCTTCATTTTATAAGTCTCAAAATTGGCTAAGGGTTTGGGACCCCAAGGGGTAACCCGTGTGTTTGAAGGTGGGAAGACCTAGATGTGCTTGGGTTCGAGGCTAAGTCCACACGCGCGCCACCGCCGCCCGTCCGTCCTCGGGTCGTGGGCCTTGGGCTTCTTATGATATTATCTTTTTGGACCCAAATTGCTTAATATTTACAGTTTGATCCCTGAAGTTTCAGGAAAGGTAAAATTGGGAAGAGAACTTCTGCCTTTTGGGTTGGTTTTGGAGAGTTAGAACTCCATTAATCTGCACATCAATTCAGTCATTTTCTTGGTTGAATAACTCATCACTAAAGCTTCATTACGTTGCACATTAATTCAGTCATTTACTTGGCTGAATTACTGCTCACTAATTGCCATTATTAACCATTAGTTGGGAAGTTGAGAAGTCCCCCTCCATGCACTATATATTGAAGCCTTTGGCTCAATTGTTGAGACAAGACAGAAACAGAAAATCAGAAACAAAACAGAAATCTTCTTCCTACTATCCAGCATCATTTCGTTACTCTAAGTTCTTTAAAGTATCGCTTGAGTTTCCTTTGCTCATTTGTTAAGTTGCTGTTTTATCTTGGGAGACTATTGTCCAGAACGTAAAAGGATATATAGGGGCAATCTTGTCTTAAAGACAGAGAGTCATCTCTCGACTCAACCACAGTTGTAACAATCCAGATTTAGTGTTTCTTGATTTCAGGTTATCAACATTCAAGACTCAACAAGCATGTGACAATTGTAATATTGGTTGTTTGTTTATCCTTTCGAACACTTATAATATTTGTTTACTTCTCGTACTGCAATTACATTCGACATAATGTACAGCAAGTTTTAAGCTACATATTTTCCTGGGAGACCTTTGAAAAGTCTATAACATTAATTTTTAACAATGCCAACAAAATCTCGTACATGTTATAGTTAGCTATACTGTACATGTTAATTAAAGGCTACAAAATTCCATCGAAGACAAGAAATAGCACCATATATTGACAAAGACTTAGCTATACAGTCAAATATTGCAACTTACATATGATCATCTGTTTTTCTGCTTCAGCACAACCTGTCCAAACTCCTCTATTTTTATACCTAGCTACCAGACCAGTTCTTTAAAACATTATATTATGGTAGCATTGCTAACAATATTTTTGTACTAGCTACATTCAGTCCCTTTTCGGACTACAAGGGTTTCCTTAGATATTTCGAAGGTTGAACTCAGTTACAGATATTATGGTTTTATTGCGCTCACTATGGATGAGATGATAGTTGGTTTTCTATCGCTCACCAATAATGATGTTTGACACAACTTTTGACTCTTATTACCTTTTTCTTTCTTTGTTATATTAGTAAACTCAAAAATACAGTACGTATTTAAATTTTAAATTGTAGGATTTTTTTAGATTTTCTAACCGTTGAACTAATTGAGTAAATATTCCACCAATCTTCCTCTATTGTAAGTCCTTCTTGCACAGTTAATGCGTAATTTAATTCCTATCAACGACAATTAGTAAGATTAGTATCCACACATTGTTATTATTGAAACATAAATTTCTAACACTGCTCATGAAGACCAGAAATAGCACCATATATTGACGAAGACTTAGCTTTGCAATCAAATAAATATTGTAGCTTGTATTATATATGATCATATATTTCCGGTCCAAATGATATATAGTGTGTACAAGGGGGACATTGGTTTTATGGTCCATTTATTTATAAATATATTTTTAATTATATGACCCTTTTTATAGTAGGTAGATAAATATAACACAAGATGATAATACAAGAGGTATATACTTGCAAGAATTTAACTCGTACAAATTGGGTCACGTGAACCCATAGTCACCCGATTAAATTCAATATATTATGTTTAATATTATCTAAAGGAACCCATGATCAAAAGAGACTGAGTAATGCATTGGCTAAGGTCTGGGTTTAATATCTAAAGATTTAGGGACCGAACCCAACTTGTTATACTATAATTTTTTTTAATTTTATCTTAAAAGTAATGGTGCATCCATCCTCTTAAAATTGTGAACTCGCCAACAAGGTTTTTGTTTCAAATTCAAATTGTAACAGGTTATGAGGGATTATTTCCTCTGATTGAGAAAATATAAGGGACCTACTATTTTTGGTTTATACCTCGAATAATTCGTTTCTGTTATCCTCATGCAGACTTTTCCAACCTATCAATAGTAAGTATTAACAAATATTCTCCATATATTCCTCATATATTGTGTAATTATGAGTGTTGTATATTTATGGTATATTAGGATCCTTACTGTATTGGGATTCCCCCTTGTACACACTATATATATATTTTGTAATAATGAGAAGACTCCCCAAGATAGATTATTACAATCTTAAATGGTATCAAGATCCAAACCCTAAACCCTAAGTCTTCTCTTCTATTTCCGCTCCCCCTAGGTTTTCTCAAACCACCGGCGACCACCACTCCTTGGCCGAGAAGACACTTTTATTTTTCTTTGTTCTTCCTTGTCTTCTTTCTCCTACTTCCATAAAACTAATCTACTATAATGACTCATCTCACAACTCCTATAGCAGCCTCAACCTCATCCGTCATCACCCATGCCATAACAAAATCATCTTTTTCACCCTCTGTTCATCCAGCCCTCACCGTCACCAACATCAAGAATTTCATTCCCATAATTCTTGATCAAGAAAACGGTCAGTATTCTCCGTGGGTTGAACTTTTTCGTATTCATGCATGTGTCTATAACGTGCTTGACCATATCGATGACTCCTTCCCTCGTCCCCTTGAGGTTGATGACTCAACATGGCGTCGTCTAGACGCCGTTGTCAAACAATGGATATATGACACTATCTCTCAGGACTTGTTCCTTACTATAATAAAAACCGACGCCTCGGCCCGTGATTTATGGATTCGGTTAGAGGAAAATTTTTAATATAACAAGCACACTCGTGCAGTGTATTTGGAAGAACAATTTTATAATACACGACTTGACAATTTCTCTAACATGTCCGATTATTGCAAGAAGTTGAAACTAGTGGCGGATCAATTGTCCAACGTCGGCACGCCTGTTTCCTAAACAAATATGGTCCTACAATTAGTTGCAGGCCTACCAAAAGGTGAGTACGACACTTTAGCCACAATGATACAGCAGGCTGATCCATTACCCAGTTTCAATAAGGTCCGCTCGCAATTATTATTGGAGGAAACCCGACGTGCATAATAAAAAAACGTTAGCAGTCGAAACGCCTCCTCAAAATACCGTCACCAGCCTCCACTGCCGAAAAACAATCAGCCGTGACGGTGGACGAGGTGGCAAAGGGGGTCACGGCCAGCAGCAACATCAACAGCCGCAGCAGCCCAAACACATTGAGATGGATATACATTTTGTTCGTGAGAATGATGCTCTCGGTCATGTCAAAGTGTTGCATGTGCCTTCTTCATATCAGTATGCATATATCTTCACAAAAGGGCTTCCCAGACAGTTATTCGTCGACTTCAGATCCATTCTTAGCGTCTGACCTCCTCCCGTTCCGACTGAGGGGGTGTATTAGTGAATATTCTCCATATATTCCTCATGTATTGTGTAATTATGAGTGTTGTATATTTATGGTATATTAGGATCCTTACTGTATTGAGATTCCTCCTTGTGCACACTATATATATTTTGTAATAATGAGAAAACTCCCGAGAGAGATTATTACAATCTTACCGTAAGTCTAGTCTTCATTGGCAGTGTCCGACCGTATGTTATCTAACCGTAAGTCTAGTACTATTATCATGTGCGTAATACACGAAGTGCAACGATTCTATTCCTTGTCCGTATGATTACTTACACGAATGTCGAATAGTGGCTAGGATTTTGAGAATTTAAAATTTATGGATTTTATAGTGATTTTAAGTTAATAATACTTCCTCCGTTCACTTTCTACCTTTTAACTTTTGACTATACACGTCCTTTAAAAATTAATAAATAAAGCATATATTTTATCATAATAATCATATTAATTGGTGTATAGTGTCAATAGATTTGAAAATAAGTAATTAATGTTAAGGGTAAAACAAGAAAAAAAAGTCTGTCTTTTCTTGATATGATGAAGTGGATAAGTAAACGTGATTTTTTTTTAGTATAGTTGACAAATAAAAGTGAACAAAAGGAATACTATATAAGTATAAATACAAGGTTTAGATAACAATTATTGAGTTCACGTGAATCCGTAGCTTCAATACGGATCTGCCTCTGCTTGTGAATTTCTAGCTTAAAAATTTCGTTATCATCATTCCCTCCATTTAATTCTTCATAGAATTTTTAAGCCGCAATAATTCTCTTGGAAAAATTTAGAACATTAATTGCTGACAAGCTAAGCTCGTACATTGACGAAGACTTAGATTTGCTGTGAATTGCAACTTGCATTGTGATAGTCTTTTCCTGCTTCAATACAAGTTTTCCAGCAAAATGCTTGGCCAAATTCTACTATAAAATAGCTAGCAAACTAATTCTTTCTCACCACACCAAAGCCCTTAGATAAGCTAATTACCCAACTTCACTAAAAAAATGAGCATTTTCAAGTCCATGTTCATTTTCCCTTTTCTTCTCATTGCTCAACTTCACCTCTTCACTCACTCTGAGGCAGCCATATTCGACATTCGAAACAATTGTCCTTACACTGTCTGGGCCGCGTCCGTGCCAGTGGGTGGTGGTCAACAGCTCAACGCTGGCCAAACCTGGACAATCAACGTTCCAGCTGGCACGAAACAAGCCCGTATATGGGCCCGAACCGGTTGCAATTTCGATGGTTCGGGCCAGGGTAGGTGTCAGACTGGAGATTGCAATGGTCTTCTCCAGTGCCAATCTTTTGGAGTACCCCCAAATTCTTTAGCTGAATATGCCCTAAACCAATTCAGTAATCTTGATTTCTTTGACATCTCTCTAGTCGATGGATTTAACGTGCCGATGGAATTTAGCCCCACCTCCAATGGGTGCACCCGTGGCATTAGGTGCACGGCCGATATTAATGGACAATGCCCAAATGAGCTAAGAGCTCCCGGAGGATGTAACAATCCTTGTACTGTTTTCAAGACGGATCAATATTGTTGTAATTCTGGAAATTGTGGCCCGACAGAATTTTCTAGGTTTTTTAAGGATAGGTGTCCCGATGCCTATAGTTACCCTAAGGATGATCAAACTAGCACTTTCACTTGTCCTGGAGGAACCAACTACAGAGTGGTTTTTTGCCCATAAGTAATGCCACAATAAAACATATTTTGTTAGAAGTGGTTTGAAAATTTACCAGAATAAGTGTACTACTATCAAGTCTTGTTAAACTATGTTGTTTTAATGTGACAATAAGTTCTTATGCGTGTGCAATGTATACACACACCCTTCAACTTATATAATATAGTTTATCGTGTTATCCTTTGATTTCTCCAGCCTTTATTATCTTTAGCTTTCGACGCTTCCTGATTTGCTCTGTTATCCTCATATGATCATATCAACTTCTTTATTTTGACTTTTTCAACTGCATTTACTTGCCGTTTATTACCAACTGATATGAACCAAATGAATTTTGTTTCCTCCCTAGAGTAAGCCATGAACCTGAATACTATTCAAAGCAGAAGGTTAAAAATGTTTTTTTTTTATTTTAACATTTTAGGCATAAGAGATACTCCACGTCAGACAGTGGCGAATTTCTAATCAAAGTGCAAAATTGGGTCACGTGAACCCACGATCACCCGACTAAACTCGGTATATTATGTGCATAATTATTATGAAACATGTCGAATATTATCTGAAGGAACTCATGGTCAAAATAGACTGAGTGGTGTACTAGTTAAGATGTCGGGATTAATTCCTAAAGGTTGAAGGATCGAACTCAACTTGATGCACTATATTTTTTTTATCTTATCTTAAAAGCAACGGTGCATCATATTCTTGAAATTCTGAATTAGTCTCTGATATCAGGACCAGGCTAACACATGCCTAGTGCTAGCAAATAGATGGGTTCGATTGGATATAGAGTATTAAAAACATGTTAGACAAAAAGTACATCAAATTCAACCATTGAATGTGGTTTCACTTTCAGATCAAGCCATTATAGGACTGCCACATATCTACCCGAATCCCTTAACATGTATTTGCCTTCACATCATGCTGGATGGAAAGAGTTAATCCAAGAGTGAATTCAGTGCATGATCAACAACATGACAATAATCATTTTTCTACTTACACGATTTGAATGAAATAAATTTCCAATTGGTGACATGGAGAACTGTGGAGTTAATTAGAGTAAATATAAATATTCGTATGCATATACACATTTTTTTAATTTTATCTTTAGACCATCTTTTAAATTCACTATCATTTCTTTTGATCGCTGAATCAAAAACAAATTGACTCATTTAGTGGTCAATGTCTAGCTCTCCCTAGGCAGACCTTACATGTCGAGAAAAATCTAGATAGAAATATTAGTTAAAATAGGATAGGAGGAAAATCTTTATTGTTGAAACAAACTGAATTTTTCAATACAAACGCTAAGGTATTATATACTATATTGATTTCACTACTGCAAACAGAAGATAGCAAAAATAAAACCAGAAGGGGATGAGATACATAGACTCAGAGAAAAGAGACGAGATGAACATACATTTGTTCACAATACGCATAACTTTCAAAACCGCAGACTTAACTCCTTTTATCCCCTTGTCATGTGTTTGGTTGCTCAACCTGGATCCCAAGTAAATCTATTGTTGGGCTGTTCTTTGACCTCTTCACGGTTTAGCCCCAGGCCCAATAGCTTGGCGGCCTCTTTCCGCATAATCGGTCCATAAGCCTTATCTGGGTTACCCATGTTCACAACAGGTTGTCCTATCACAATTTGTTGTTCATGAGCCAATACCCCTGTCTGCTGCTAATAATTATATTCATCCCTACCAACAAGCTTAGGATACAAGGGGAGATCGGTTTTATGATTCATTGTAAATATCCTTTTAGTTATTACTTATATAATTTTTGTTGGAAATTTGCCTTTGGTGTGAGTTGTGTCCAACCATCTTTAATGACTTAAACACTAGGGTTCCGCATGTTGGAGACCTTGATTCTTCACACGTGCATAATCTACTAAGTAAGTATAAGGCCAAGGATCGTCAAATTTCGTTGAGAAATGAAAGAGATATTGGTCTACGAAGTGAGGTGTTTGAAGCATGAAAAATGTGGTAAAGACCAATCCTCCCTCATCGGTGGGGGAAGGAAGATTTGTTTAGTTTATAAGTCTCAAAATTGGCTTGGGGTTTTGGACCCCAAGGGGTAACCTATGTGTTTGAAGGAGGGAGGACCTAGAAGTGCTTTGGTTCGAGGCTAAGCCCACACGCACGCCGCCGCCGCAGCCCGCCCGTCGTGGGTCATGGGCTTCTTCTGATATTATCTTTTTGGACCTTTTGATGTTGGTTTTGGAACGTTAACCTCCATTAATATGCACATCAATTCAGTCATTACTTGGCTGAATAACTCTCCCTAAAAGATCTAATCCGTTGCACATCAATTCGTCATTTATTTTGGCTGAATTACTCTTCACTAATTGTCATTACTTGACCAGTAATATCAATTATGTGGGCAGTTGGTAAGTCCCCTCTTTCAACTATATAATGAAGCATTTGCTCAATTGTTGACACTACAGAACACACAAATGAAATTAGATTCTTCCTACTACTTTTCAGCATCATTTCTTACTCAAAGTTCTTCAAAGTAACACTTGAGTGTCCTTTGCTCATTTGTTGAGTTGTTGTTTATCTTGTGAGACTATTGTCCAGAACGTAGAAAGGATATATACAGGGCAATCTTGTCTTAAAGACAGAGTGCCATCACTCGACCCAGCAAATCAAAATGCTTGTAATCTCAGTTTCTTGTTCAAGTTTATTCAACTTTCAGTTTGTTGTAATTTCATTTTCTTGTAATACTTAGCAGTTACTCATTTCCGTTTCCTGCACCATTGTAATCAACAAGTTTAAGACACGATTGGCTTGCTGTAACTGCTTAGTAACATGACTGGAAACACTTTAGATTTCGTTGCTGCTGCTGCCGCCACTCAAGGCAACAATTCTATCATCCCTCTTGTTGCCGCTACTGTTCAAGGCAACTCCTCTGCCTTCCCCACTGCTGCCCAAGGCACGTCCAGTGCCTTTACTGCTCCACCCTCCGCATTCCACCATGAACGCCCGGAAAAATTCATGGGCTCAAACTTTAAGAGATGGCAGCTGAAAATGATGTTCTACTTGACTGTTATGGGCATGGCCCAATTCCTAACGAAAGATCCTCCAAAATCTGGAGATGAAATGGACCCTTCGCATACTGAAACGGCTGAAGGGGGCCTTGGTATCCATGTCATTAATGACATGAAGATGGTTCTTGATGCATGGAATCATAGTGATTTTATGTGTAAGAATTACATATTGAACTGCTTGGCAGACCCTCTCTACACGGTGTATTGCACCGTTGGCACTGCCAAAGAGCTGTGGGAAAAACTGCAAAAAAAGTACAACGCACAAGATGCAGGTACTAAAAAATTCATCGTTGGAAAATTTTTGAAATTTCAAATGGTGGATAGTAAAACAGTGATGTCCCAAGTCCAGGAATTCCAAATGATTCTACATCACATGGATTTGGAGGGCATGAAACCAAATGAGCAGTTTTTGGTTGAATCGCTGATTAAGAAGTTACCTCCTTCGTGGAATGAGTTTATGAGCTACTTAAAGCACAAGACAAAGGAGATGACCTTTGAAGAACTTATTATCAAACTCCAAATTCAGGAAGATAATAAGAAGGCCTTGCCTAGGGGTAAACAACCTGCTGAGGTAAAGGCAAATATGGCTGAGGCCAAAGGGAACCCAAGCAAGAAGCGGAAGTTCCAGAAAGACGGCAAGACCCAAACAGCGGAGAAGTTCAGAGGTAACTATCACCACTGTGGGAAACCTGGTCATATGATCAAGGAATGTCGCAAGATCAAGACTGAGCAATAAGAGAAAGCCAAGGCTAAAGGCAAGGCGCATGCTAACGTCGTCAATGACACGCTCCTGGATGACATGATTGAGGAGTTCTCGGCGGTGGTGCTTGAAGCAAACCTGGTTGAGAATCCAATGCAGTGGTGGATGGACACAGGTGCTACCAGACACATCTGTTCCAACAGAGATGCCTTCTCCATGTATACACTGGTCACCGACAAGAAGCGTTGTTCGAAGCTGTTCATGGGCAACAACGCTTCTTTTGACGTGCTGGGGGTGGGAAATATGGTCCTGAAGATGACTTCTGGAAATGAGCTCACTCTGAAGGAAGTGATGCATGTCCCTGAGATTAAGAGAAATTTAATTTCAGGACATTTATTGGTTAATGCTGGTTTTAGGCTAGTGTTTGAATCCAATAAATTTGTACTCATTAAGAATGGCACTTTTGTGGGAAGAGGCTTCGTCTGTGAAGGCCTCTTCAAAGTTAACGCTATGTCTGTAATGCGTTCAAGTAATAAAGTTGAAGCTTCTTCTTATTTGCTTGAGTCTTCTAATTTATGGCATCATAGATTAGGACATGTTAACTACAAGTCCATCCAAAGGTTGGTAAAGTTAGAGTTGTTGCCGTCTATCAGCGTAAACCCTCAACATAAGTGTGAGATGTGCGTAGAGGCAAAACTCACCAAGCTACTTTTCAATCCATTGAAAGGAATACCGCTCCTCTAGAACTCATTCACACAGATATATATGATTTGAAGTTCGCACAAACTAGAGGGCGGAACAAGTACTTTGTGACATTCATTGATGATAGCACAAGGTATTGTTACCTTTACTTGTTGAAAAAAGTAAAAATGAAGCCTTTGAAGCATTCCGACGTTACAAAGCAGAAGTTGAGAACTAACTAAGCATGCGGATTAAATCCATTCATAGCGATAGAGGGGGAGAATACGTAGCGCCATTTGAGGAATATTATGTCCAATCAGGCATTGTTCATCAAACGACGACTCCATACTCACCTCAATCGAACGATGTGGCGGAATGCAAGAACCGCACATTGAAGGAAATGATGGATGCTTTGCTCATCAATTCCGGTCTTCCCCAAAACATGTGGGGAGAAACCGTCCTTACCGCTAATACGATTCTTAACAGAGTCCCACATAAGGGTAAGGACAAAACTCCATATGAATCATGGAAGGGAAAGAAGCCCACCTACAAATATTTAAAGGTGTGGGGTTGTTTGGCAAATGTTGAAGCACCCAAGCCTAAACAGGTCAAGATTGGGCCTAAGACTGTAGATTGCATATTCATCGGATATGCAAATAACAGTAGTGCTTATCGCTTCTTAGTGCATAAGTAAGATATTCCAGATATCACGGGGGGTACAATCATGGAATCAAGGAATGCTCAATTCTTTGAAGGTACCTTTCCTAGAAAGGAAAAAAAACATAACCTCTCGCAAACGAAGTTATGAACAAAGCTCTCAGGAACCGGGAGTCGCTGACGGCCCGGATCTAGATGGTTCAGATCCAGTGAATCTTGAAGTGGCTGAATATCCAGAATCTAGTGTTCCAGATTCTCAGAACTTGGAGACTCCAGAGATGGAACTAAGGTGAAGTAACAGGGTCAGGAAGGATAAACACTTCGGTCCTTACTTTGTAGCTTATTTGGTTGATGATGAACCAAGGACAATTACTGAAGTATTGTCAACTCCAGAGGCACCGCTCTGGAAAGAAGCTATTGAGAGTGAAATAGACTCCATTCTGCATAACCATACTTGGGAGTTGGTTTATCTTCCTCCGAGAAATAAACCGTTAGGTTGTAAGTGGATACTCAAACGAAAATATAAAGCAGGTGGGTCTATAGACAAGTACAAGGCCAGTTTGGTAGTCAAGGGTTATCGGCAGAAAGAAGGTCTTGACTACTTTGACACGTACTCCCCGGTATCTCGGATGACATCCATACGGGTATTCATTGCGATCGCAGCTTTGCGTGACCTTGAGATACATCAAATGGATGTCAAGACAACCTTCCTAAATGGTGATTTGGAAGAAGAAATTTATATGGACCAACCCGAGGGGTATGTGGTTCAAGGGCAAGAGAAGAAAGTCTGTCGGCTTGTCAAATCTCTGTACGGGCTGAAACAAGCCCCGAAGATATGGCATGAAAAGTTTGATAGTACTCTACTATCAAAGGGTTTCTCCATTAACGAGTGTGACAAATGTGTCTACACGAAAGGTAACTCTCACTCGTTCGTCATGATATGCCTGTACGTAGATGACATATTGATCACAGAAAACAGTCCTAGGGTAATCCTAGAGACTAAGAACTTGTTGAAACAATGCTTCGACATGAAGGATATGGGTATCGCAGATGTCATCTTAGGGATAAAAATCTCTAAGACGTCTGACGGAATGGTCTTATCTCAGTCTCACTACATCGAGGATGTTTTGAGAAAGTTTGAGATGTTTGACAGTTCGCCTATAGAGTAACCAATAGATAGAAATCAAAAGCTTGATAAAAATCGTGGTGCACCCATATGCCAGGAGCGATATGCACAGGTTATCGGAAGTTTGATGTACATAACAAACTACACCCGACCTGATATTGCTTATGTAGTCAATAAGTTGGCTAGGTTTACCCGTAATCCGAGTGATGATCACTGGAAGGCATTGAATCATGTACTTCAATACCTGAACTACACGCTAATTTACGGGTTACATTATTCGAGATATCCAGCTGTACTATAGGGGTACAGTGATGCAAATTGGATATCTGACATAGAGAACACCAAGTCCACCAGTGGGTATGTATTTACAATTGGTGGTGGGGCTGTGTCTTGGAAATCCTCTAAGAAAACTTGCATCGCCCAATCCACGATGGAATCGGAGTTTATCGCTTTAGACAAAGCAGGAGAAGAAGTTGAGTGGCTTCACGACTTCTTAGAGGATGTTCCTTGTTGGGATAAACACGTACATTCTGTAATGATCCACTGCGATAGCCAGTCGTTTCTAGAAAGGGCACGGAATGCTATGTACAACGACAAGTCTCATCATATTCGACGGAGGCATAAGACCGTTAGACAGCTGATCACCACGGGTATAATATCCATTGATTACATAAAGTCAAAGGATAATATAGCAGACCCGCTGACAAAGGGATTACCCAAGGATCAGATGTTCTGCCTGTCTAGGGGAATGGGCTTAAAACCCAAAGTATAAGGACCAATACGGTGGTAACCCAACCTTACTGACTGTAGATCCCAGGAATTTGGTTCAATGGGAAAACTAAGCTGTAAAGGTTCAGTTGATCGCTTCGGTGGAAGCATGAGCACTTCGGATAGTGATTTATGTAAAGAAACACCAAATCCAAAGCCGTTCCCGCGATAGACGTTAAGTTCTATCTGCAGTGTGGGTAAAGGTTAAGTTTTCAAAACCTTTAATGATCCTCAACGGTTGAGGTTAGGTTTGGGGAAACTTTTAATGGTTCCTAACACTTGTGAAGTGGGGTATAGCATGATACCTTGTAGGAGACCACCTATTTAAGTGCGAGGACCGACCGCCTCAAATGAGCGCACTTAAGAATCCAAGAAGTGTCCACGGCCACAACGGACAAAACTTTACGAAGAAAAGAGTAAGGGGATTTGTTGTGTTGGTACTATTGACTTGGCCTACACTAAACACTGACGGTTCAAGACATCACGTTTACTGCGCAGTAAGTAAGTCCGATGGTATTTAACTATGGAAGGTTCAAAGCTGAAGCTACCTCTGCTTATGCAACATCGATCCGCTGAAATATTGCTGGAAAAAGGCACCATGTGAGTGCGCCAAAATCTCTTTCAAAATGGGATTGTTGGAAATTTGCCTTTGGTGAGAGTTGCGTCCAACCATCTTTAATGACTTAAACACTAGGGTTCCGTATGTTGGAGACCTTGATTCTTCACACGTGAATAATCTACTAAGTAAGTAGATGACCATAGGGCCAAGGATCGTCAAATTTCATTGAGAAATGAAAGAGATATTGGTCCACGAAGTGAGGTGTTTGAAGCATGAAAAATGGCTTGGGGTTTGGGACCCCAAGGGGTAACCCATGTGTTTGAATGAGGGAGGACCTAGATGTGCTTTGGTTCGAGGCTAAGCTCACACGTGCGCCGCCGCCGCCCGCCCGTCCCGTTCGGTTCGGGCTCGGGTCGTGGGCTTCTTCTGATCCTAAATTGCTTCTTATTTACAGTTTGGTCCCTGAAGTTTCAGGTAAGTTAAATTGGGCAGAAGAAGCCCACGACCCGAGCCCGGATCGGACGGGACGACGCACGTGTGGGCTTAGCCTCGAACCAAAGCACATCTAGGTCCTCCCTCCTCCAAACACATGGGTTACCCCTTGGGGTCCCAAACCCTTATCCAATTTTGAGACTTATAAAGAGAACAATTATTCATTTTCCCACCGATGTGGTAGATTTGTTCCACACCATATTTCCATGCCTCAAACACCTTACTTCGTGGACCAATATCTCTTTCATTTCTCAACAAAATTTGACGATTCTTGGCCCTACGGTCATCTACTCACTTAGTAGATTATGCACGTGTGAAGAGACAAAGCCTCTAACATGCGGAACCCTAGTGTTTAATTCATTAAATATGGGTGGACGCACCTCCCCACCAAAGACAAATTTCCAACCATTATTGACATGGTATTTGAAATGACTACCTAATTTTTTGTGTATACCCTGAGTGATTCGTTAATAAGCTCACTGTCTAGAAAAATCATAGTCAAAGCAGGAGACACTACTATAAGAGAGGAGGAAATCTTTTACTTTATGATATATATAGCACAAATTTTCTTGAAATTATTGACATGGTATCTGAAATGACTACCTAATTTTTGGTGTATACCCTGAATGATTCGTGTATATTATCCTCATTCAGACTTTTTCAACTTCTGAAAAGAGTCAAATTATTGTCATTAACAGTCTCCTCAAGACATTAAAGACATACAACTAATATCACTATCCCAACAAATGGTATTTGAACCAATGATATGACGATATGAGTATAATATGGCGTGAGATCCGTCTTACTACCTTTACCCGGAGATTGAAGGAGCATCCGAAAAAAAGAATCTTGCATGTGCACTTCGTGGCCATAAATACTCGAGGACGTAGGTGACACACATATGCAGAGCCAGGATTTGAAATAAATGAGTTGTGGAGCTTTCTTCAAGGAGGAGACTTTTTGGGTGTGCATAAAAAGGGAAATGGATATGGTGTGATCATCACAAAAAAGAAAAGCCCAATATAGTCCTATTTTAGGTTAAATATCTGAGCTGGCCATTAAGTTCATTTTATTCCCGGGCGCTAGCCCAATTCAGTCCACACTATAAAAAAATCAGAATTTTTGTGGCGACTAAAGGTTCGCTACAAAAGTACAAACTATAAAGTCGTCACAAAAGATCGAAACAGGACTATTTGTGGCAACTTTGGTCGCCACTAGAGATCAATGGAAAAAAATCATATTGGGCCTTAAAAAAATATCCAAAACATGTATAATATGTGTATAATTAGTAAGTATACGTTAATTGAGCCTTCATGAAATATCCAATAACATGTATAATTAGTAAGTATACATTTATCAAAACAGAAATTATACGTTGATATACATTTATTATACATAAATTATACAAAAATGATATATTTTGCTATACATATACTTTAGGGATACATAATTTATACGATATTTATACAGTTTTTATACATCGATATTTACTTATGCGATATTTTACTTATATAGTGTATAATACGTCGATTTTTACTTATATAATATATAAGTAGTAAGTATACATTAAATATCGGTAGGACATGTATTTCTATTACTATGAAATTCATAAATGAAGTAATGGCGGGGTTACCATTATCCTGCCATATATTTATCAAAACAGAAATTATACGTTGATATACATTTGTTATACACAAATTATACAAAAATGTATCATTTTTAATACATATACAGTAATGATACATCTTCTATACAATAATGATACATTTTCTGTAGTGATACATATACAAAAATGATGTAGTTTATATACATTGCTGGAATTAGTTGAAAATGGCTAGAAAATGAAATTATTTTAAAAATGCTAAAAAATTACTTTTAAAATTCTTGGGCCACCGACTGTCAATAGTTTCATCCGATTGTGTGTCCATCCCCCCAAAAATATTCACATTGATAACTGAAAAGAAAAAGAAATTATATATAAGGTGTGTGGATACTTTTAAGATTAAATTTCACTAAACCCTTTTAGCTTTTTGGGTTTGAAAATAATATTCCTTCACCTTTTGAAAGAGACAATAAACCCTTTTCATCTTAAATTAACAGCCAAAAATGTATTGAATCATTGTATGTATATTTAAAATGTCAAAAGGTTAATTTGCATAAAATTATACACTTAACTTAAAGCTCACAATATTATACCATATTAAGATTTTTTTTCTTTATACTGACTTTACCCACACACTTTTATATTCCTTGATCCCGTAATTATCTGCACGAATAGTGCTTGAAGAGAATTTCCTTAAATTATTCTTATCCATTTAATTCGTCAAAGAAGAATAAAAAAGTATATACAATATAATGTACATCAATTTTTAAGCTACATATTTTCCTGGGAGACCTTTGAAAAGTCTATAACATTAATTTTTAACAATGCCAACAAAATCTCGTACATGTTATAGTTAGCTATACTGTACATGTTAATTAAAGGCTACAAAATTCCATCGAAGACAAGAAATAGCACCATATATTGACAAAGACTTAGCTATACAGTCAAATATTGCAACTTACATATGATCATCTGTTTTTCTGCTTCAGCACAACCTGTCCAAACTCCTCTATTTTTATACCTAGCTACCAGACCAGTTCTTTAAAACATTATATTATGGTAGCATTGCTAACAATATTTTTGTACTAGCTACATTCAGTCCCTTTTCGGACTACAAGGGTTTCCTTAGATATTTCGAAGGTTGAACTCAGTTACAGATATTATGGTTTTATTGCGCTCACTATGGATGAGATGATAGTTGGTTTTCTGTCGCTCACCAATAATGATGTTTGACACAACTTTTGACTCTTATTACCTTTTTCTTTCTTTGTTATATTAGTAAACTCAAAAATACAGTACGTATTTGAATTTTAAATTGTAGGATTTTTTTAGATTTTCTAACCGTTGAACTAATTGAGTAAATATTCCACCAATCTTCCTCTATTGTAAGTCCTTCTTGCACAGTTAATGCGTAATTTAATTCCTATCAACGACAATTAGTAAGATTAGTATCCACACATTGTTATTATTGAAACATAAATTTCTAACACTGCTCATGAAGACCAGAAATAGCACCATATATTGACGAAGACTTAGCTTTGCAATCAAATAAATATTGTAGCTTGTATTATATATGATCATATATTTCCGGTCCAAATGATATATAGTGTGTACAAGGGGGACATTGGTTTTATGGTCCATTTATTTATAAATATATTTTTAATTATATGACCCTTTTTATAGTAGGTAGATAAATATAACACAAGATGATAATACAAGAGGTATATACTTGCAAGAATTTAACTCGTACAAATTGGGTCACGTGAACCCATAGTCACCCGATTAAATTCAATATATTATGTTTAATATTATCTAAAGGAACCCATGATCAAAAGAGACTGAGTAATGCATTGGCTAAGGTCTGGGTTTAATATCTAAAGATTTAGGGACCGAACCCAACTTGTTATACTATAATTTTTTTTAATTTTATCTTAAAAGTAATGGTGCATCCATCCTCTTAAAATTGTGAACTCGCCAACAAGGTTTTTGTTTCAAATTCAAATTGTAACAGGTTATGAGGGATTATTTCCCCTGATTGAGAAAATATAAGGGACCTACTATTTTTGGTTTATACCTCGAATAATTCGTTTCTGTTATCCTCATGCAGACTTTTCCAACCTATCAATAGTAAGTATTAACAAATATTCTCCATATATTCCTCATATATTGTGTAATTATGAGTGTTGTATATTTATGGTATATTAGGATCCTTACTGTATTGGGATTCCCCCTTGTACACACTATATATATTTTGTAATAATGAGAAGACTCCCCAAGATAGATTATTACAATCTTAAATGGTATCAAGATCCAAACCCTAAACCCTAAGTCTTCTCTTCTATTTCCGCTCCCCGTAGGTTTTCTCAAACCACCGGCGGCCACCACTCCTTGGCCGAGAAGACACTTTTATTTTTCTTTGTTCTTCCTTGTTTTCTTTCTCCTACTTCCATAAAACTAATCTACTATAATGACTCATCTCACAACTCCTACAGCAGCCTCAACCTCATCCGTCATCACCCATGCCATAACAAAATCATCTTTTTCACCCTCTGTTCATCCAGCCCTCACCGTCACCAACATCAAGAATTTCATTCCCATAATTCTTGATCAAGAAAACGGTCAGTATTCTCCATGGGTTGAACTTTTTCGTATTCATGGATGTGTCTATAACGTGCTTGACCATATCGACGACTCCTTCCCTCGCCCCCTTGAGGTTGATGATTCAACATGGCGTCGTCTAGACGCCGTTGTCACACAGTGGATATATGACACTATCTCTCAGGACTTGTTCCTTACTATAATAAAAACCGACGCCTCGGCCCGTGATTTATGGATTCGGTTAGAGGAAAATTTTCAAGATAACAAGCACACTCGTGCAGTGTATTTGGAAGAACAATTTTATAATACACGACTTGACAATTTCTCTAACATGTCTGATTATTGCAAGAAGTTGAAACTAGTGGCGGATCAATTGTCCAACGTCGGCACGCCTGTTTCCGAAACAAATATGGTCCTACAATTAGTTGCAGGCCTACCTATAGGTGAGTACGACACTTTAGCCACAATGATACAGCAGGCTAATCCATTACCCAGTTTCAATAAGGTCCGCTCGCAATTATTATTGGAGGAAACCCGACGTGCATAATAAAAAAACGTTAGCAGTCGAAACGCCTCCTCAAAATACCATCACCAGCCTCCACTGCCGGAAAACAATTAGCCGCGACGGTGGACGAGGTGGCAAAGGGGGTCACGGCCAGCAGCAACATCAACAGCCGCAGCAGCCCACTCCCTATGCGAACTGGACCGACCCAGTTTCTCAATTTCAGAACGGGAACTGGGCCAATTTCCCTCCACCTGTATCGACCCAATTTCCTTTCCCACAATAGGGAATATTGGGCCCGATTCCAGCAACTCGGACAACCCAGTTTCAGTCACACCAAGCCCACTTCATGTAGGCCCAATTCTCGCAGCCTCTATCTGGTCTGGTTGCGACTGATTTGGTCCAAGCTTTTAGTAGTTTGAACTTGCAGCAGCCCAATGAAAATTGGTACATGAACACGGGGGCCACATCTCACCTAACCCGCTCTATAGGTAATATTCTCAAACTGTCTCGATTAAAGTATCCTCAATACATTACTGTTGGGAATGGTCATCACATTCCAATACAAGGTTATGGTACCACTTACACACAACCGCCTCACCCGCCATTTTCTCTTAACAATGTCCAGTATGCTCCGAACATCATTAAGAACTTAATTTCTGTCTGAAAATTTACTCATAATAATCCATCTCCGTTGACTTTGATCCTTTTGGTTTTACTGTGAAGGATCTTTGTACGGGGACACCTCTTACGAGATGCAATAGCACGGTGGATCTCTATCCATTCCCATCCACCCCTGCTTCCAACTCATGCTCTCCTATTTCTCTCGTTACTATCTCTCCGTCAACTTGGCATAATAGGCTTGGGCCACCCAGGAGCTCCAATTTTTAATTTTCTTAGAGGTAATAATTTTATTAAATGTAATAATGGAAATCTTGCCCAGTACTGTGTTTCGTGTTCTTTAGGCAAACATGTTCGTGTTCCTTTTAAATCATCTTCAAGTGTTACATTTTCTCCTTTTGATATTATTCATGCTGATTTGTGGACATCTACTATCTCTTGTTCACTAGGTCATAAATATTATATTCTTTTGTTAGATGATTTTTCTCATTATATTTGGATTTTCCCACTCAAATTTAAATCAGAAGTGTTTGCCAAATTTCTTGAGTTTCGTACTTTTATCAAAACACAGTTTGAAAAATGCATAAAATCTTTTCAGTGTGATAATGGTCGTGAATTCAATAATTCCATATTTCACCGATTCTGTAGAAATAAAGGCATGGTTTTTCGATTCTCGTGTCCCCACACATCTCCTCAAAATGCAAAGCAGAACGAATCATCCGCACCATAAATAACATGGTTCGTACTCTCATGTTTCATGCCTCCCTTCCTCCGTCCTTCTGGGTCTATGCAGTCAAAATGGTAGAATACGTTCTAAATATTTTACCTACTAGCACCCTTCATAGTATGACCCCAACCAAAATTATTTGTCGTCGGATCACTTCTTATGATTATCTAAGGATATTCGGTTGCCTGTGTTACCCCCAATCTTTCATCCACTGCCCCTCACAAATTAGCACCTCGAACCACTCAATGTGTATTCATAGGTTTCCTGTCTAATCATAGGGACTATCTATGCTATGACCTATCCATCGTCAAATCCACGTCTCTCGTCATGTCACGTTTGACGAGACCATATTCCCTTTTTTGAATATTCAAAAATTCTAAAATATAGATTATACCTTTCTTGACGAGTCTGACATCTCCCCCGCCGTTCTCAGCCAACTGTATCAGTCCACCACCGTGAACTCGTCACTGCCACCCACCGTTGCCACTACCGCCGGCGGCTCTGCGGTAGTGTCACTCCCTATCTCTCAGTTACATCCATCGTCGATTGCAACCGACATCGGCAATCGGTCCAACTCCTCTATCTCACCATCGGTTATCAACCCCACCACCACCCAGAACCCCAACCCATAACCAACTATTTTGCATCTTCAACGAACACCACATCCGGCGGCCCACCACCCACCCTTCTTCGTCGACCAACCAGTTACCAAAAAGACCACCAACACACCAATAAACCACTGCCACATCCCAAACCCACCTCCGTCACTATATCCGACGATATCTACCCCACACCACATCGCCGAACCCACATCGTCGACCGTACTTGACCAACGTCGCCTCCACTAAACCTGCCACCATCCCGCAACTCACCTCACCCACTGCCCTGTTCCACCATGCACCAGTTCAGTGACCCGCACCCAACGACCCAACCAAATAACCATCCACCCACTGCCCCAACGCACCGAATGGAAACCCGTGTCCAAAACGATATTTTAAAGCCCAAAGTTAACCTATCAACACAAACAATTTACCCAATTATGAAAAACCCAAAATTAGCCAAACTAGATCCTAATTGGAATGCGGATATGTGTGAGGAATTTAATGATTTAACGAAATAACACACGTGGAATTTGGTTCCTAGACCGGAGAGGGTGAATGTGATCAGTTGCATGCAGTTTTTTCATCACAAATATAGAGCCAGTGGTGATCTAGAGAGGTATAAGGCGAGAATTATGGCTAATGAAACAAATCAACAGGAGTGTATTGATTATGGTGAGACGTTCAGTCCGGTTGTTAAATCAGATACTATTCACATAGTTCTGAGTATAGCCATGGGCAAGCATTGACTGATCCACAACTTGATATGAAAAATGCATTTCTATATGAGGACTTGAAAGAAACAGTTTACATGCACCAGCCACCTGGCTTTGTCCATCCAGCGGCCCCTCAATATGTATGTCATCTCCGTAAGTCCTGTATGGTTTGAAACAGTCCCCCAGAGCGTGGTATGAATGATTTGCCAGGTACATATTGCAGATTGGGTTTATATGTAGCAGGTGTGATAATTTTCTTTTCATTTTTCCTCGAGGTAGTAGCACTGCTTACTTACCATTATATGTGAATGATATTGTTCTCACTGCCTCATCGGATGGGTTAAAAATGAGATTATTGTTTTACTTAAAACCGAATTTGCTATGACTGACTTGGTTATTAAGGGCACACTTGATTATGGGTTGCATCTATACCCCTCTGCACTGACCAGGTTACTATCGTATACGGATGCAGATTGGGCAGGGTGTCCGGACACGCGACGCTCCACCTCCGGCTATTGTGTATTCTTAGGGGATAATCTCATTTCCTGGTCTTCTAAGAGGCAAGCCACACCATCCCGTTCGAGTGCCGAAGCAGTGTCTAGAGGCGTTGCCAATGTTGTCGATGAGATCTGTTTGCTCCGAAATCTCCTTTTGGAGCTCCAGTGTCCCTTGCGTAAGGCGTCTATCATCTACTGTGATAACATATCTGCCATATATCTATCTCACAATCCGGTTCAACATCAGCGAACCAAACACATTGAGATGGATATACATTTTGTTCGTGAGAATGATGCTCTCGGTCATGTCAAAGTGTTGCATGTGCCTTCTTCATATCAGTATGCATATATCTTCACAAAAGGGCTTCCCAGACAGTTATTTGTCGACTTCAGATCCAGTCTTAGCGTCTGACCTCCTCCCGCTCCGACTGAGGGGGTGTATTAGCGAATATTCTCCATATATTCCTCATGTATTGTGTAATTATGAGTGTTGTATATTTATGGTATATTAGGATCCTTACTGTATTGAGATTTCTCCTTGTGCACACTATATATATTTTGTAATAATGAGAAAACTCCCGAGGGAGATTATTACAATCTTACCGTAAGTGTAGTCTTCATTGGCAGTGTCCGACGGTAAGTTATCTAACCGTAAGTCTAGTACTATTATCATGTGCGTAATACACGAAGTGCAACGATTCTATTCCTTGTCCGTATGATTACTTACACGAATGTCGAATAGTGGCTAGGATTTTGAGAATTTAAAATTTATGGATTTTATAGTGATTTTAAGTTAATAATACTTCCTCCGTTCACTTTCTACTTTTTAACTTTTGACTTTACACGTCCTTTAAAAATTAATAAATAAAGCATATATTTTATCATAATAATCATATTAATTGGTGTATAGTGTCAATAGATTTGAAAATTAGTAATTAATGTTAAGGGTAAAACAAGAAAAAAAGTCTGTCTTTTCTTGATATGATGAAGTGGATAAGTAAACGTGATTTTTTTTTAGTATAGTTGACAAATAAAAGTGAACAAAAGGAATACTATATAAGTATAAATACAAGGTTTAGATAACAATTATTGAGTTCACGTGAATCCGTAGCTTCAAGACGGATCTGCCTCTGCTTGTGAATTTCTAGCTTAAAAATTTCGTTATCATCATTCCCTCCATTTAATTCTTCATAGAATTTTTAAGCCGCAATAATTCTCTTGGAAAAATTTAGAACATTAATTGCCGACAAGCTAAGCTCGTACATTGACGAAGACTTAGACTTGCTGTGAATTGCAACTTGCATTGTGATAGTCTTTTCCTGCTTCAATACAAGTTTTTCAGCAAAATGCTTGGCCAAATTCTACTATAAAATAGCTAGCAAACTAATTCTTTCTCACCACACCAAAGCCCTTAGATAAGCTAATTACCCAACTTCACTAAAAAAAAAATGAGCATTTTCAAGTCCATGTTCATTTTCCCTTTTCTTCTCATTGCTCAACTTCACCTCTTCACTCACTCTGAGGCAGCCATATTCGACATTCGAAACAATTGTCCTTACACTGTCTGGGCCGCGTCCGTGCCCGTGGGTGGTGGTCAACAGCTCAACGCTGGCCAAACCTGGACAATCAACGTTCCAGCTGGCACGAAACAAGCCCGTATATGGGCCCGAACCGGTTGCAATTTCGATGGTTCGGGCCAGGGTAGGTGTCAGACTGGAGATTGCAATGGTCTTCTCCAGTGCCAATCTTTTGGGGTACCCCCAAATTCTTTAGCTGAATATGCCCTAAACCAATTCAGTAATCTTGATTTCTTTGACATCTCTCTAGTCGATGGATTTAACGTGCCGATGGAATTTAGCCCCACCTCCAATGGGTGCACCCGTGGCATTAGGTGCACGGCCGATATTAATGGACAATGCCCAAATGAGCTAAGAGCTCCCGGAGGATGTAACAATCCTTGTACTGTTTTCAAGACGGATCAATATTGTTGTAATTCTGGAAATTGTGGCCCGACAGAATTTTCTAGGTTTTTTAAGGATAGGTGTCCCGATGCCTATAGTTACCCTAAGGATGATCAAACTAGCACTTTCACTTGTCCTGGAGGAACCAACTACAGAGTGGTTTTTGCCCATAAGTAATGCCACAATAAAACATATTTTGTTAGAAGTGGTTTGAAAATTTACCAGAATAAGTGTACTACTATCAAGTCTTGTTAAACTATGTTGTTTTAATGTGACAATAAGTTCTTATGCGTGTGCAATGTATACACACACCCTTCAACTTATATAATATAGTTTATCGTGTTATCCTTTGATTTCTCCAGCCTTTATTATCTTTAGCTTTCGACGCTTCCTGATTTGCTCTGTTATCCTCATATGATCATATCAACTTCTTTATTTTGACTTTTTCAACTGCATTTACTTGCCGTTTATTACCAACTGATATGAACCAAATGAATTTTGTTTCCTCCCTAGAGTAAGCCATGAACCTGAATACTATTCAAAGCAGAAGGTTAAAAATGTTTTTTTTTTATTTTAACATTTTAGGCATAAGAGATACTCCACGTCAGACAGTGGCGAATTTCTAATCAAAGTGCAAAATTGGGTCACGTGAACCCACAATTACCCGACTAAACTCGGTATATTATGTGCATAATTATTATGAAACATGTCGAATATTATCTGAAGGAACTCATGGTCAAAATAGACTGAGTGGTGTACTAGTAAAGATGTCCGGATTA
Source organism: Anisodus acutangulus (assembly GCA_029783415.1). NCBI lineage: Eukaryota > Viridiplantae > Streptophyta > Magnoliopsida > Solanales > Solanaceae > Anisodus > Anisodus acutangulus. Next base: position 26,593,307 of record CM056512.1, read on the forward strand.
ATTCCTAAAGGTTGAAGGATCGAACTCAACTTGATGCACTATATTTTTTTTATCTTATCTTAAAAGCAACGATACATCATATTCTTGAAATTCTGAATTAGTCTCTGATATCAGGACCAGGCTAACACATGCCTAGTGCTAGCAAATAGATGGGTTCGATTGGATATAGAGTATTAAAAACATGTTAGACAAAAAGTACATCAAATTCAACCATTGAATGTGGTTTCACTTTCAGATCAAGCCATTATAGGACTGCCACATATCTACCCGAATCCCTTAACATGTATTTGCCTTCACATCATGCTGGATGGAAAGAGTTAATCCAAGAGTGAATTCAGTGCATGATCAACAACATGACAATAATCATTTTTCTACTTACACGATTTGAATGAAATAAATTTCCAATTGGTGACATGGAGAACTGTGGAGTTAATTAGAGTAAATATAAATATTCGTATGCATATACACATTTTTTTAATTTTATCTTTAGACCATCTTTTAAATTCACTATCATTTCTTTTGATCGCGCGAATCACAAACAAATTGACTCATTTAGTGGTCAATGTCTAGCTCTCCCTAGGCAGACCTTACATGTCGAGAGAAATCTAGATAGAAATATTAGTTAAAATAGGATAGGAGGAAAATCTTTATTGTTGAAACAAACTGAATTTTTCAATACAAACGCTAAGGTATTATATACTATATTGATTTCACTACTGCAAACAGAAGATAGCAAAAATAAAACCAGAAGGGGATGAGATACATAGACTCAGAGAAAAGAGACGAGATGAACATACATTTGTTCACAATACGCATAACTTTCAAAACCGCAGACTTAACTCCTTTTATCCCCTTGTCATGTGTTTGGTTGCTCAACCTGGATCCCAAGTAAATCTATTGTTGGGCTGTTCTTTGACCTCTTCACGGTTTAGCCCCAGGCCCAATAGCTTGGCCGGCCTCTTTCCAGATAACTGGTCCATAAGCCTTATCTGGGTTACCCATGTTCACAACAGGTTGTCCTATCACAATTTGTTGTTCATGAGCCAATACCCCTGTCTGCTGCTAATAATTATATTCATCCCTACCAACAAGCTTAGGATACAAGGGGAGATCGGTTTTATGATTCATTGTAAATATCCTTTTAGTTACTACTTATTTAATTTTAGGAGATGGGTAAAATAAATACAGAAGATCAGTAAATAATAGACAACGGATTTCTCCATTGGTAGAGTCTTTTATTTAACTTTGAATCCCAACAATCTCCAGAAATGCAATGTAAGATTACGTACAATAAACCCATGTGGTCCATCCCTTTCCCTGACCCCGCGCATAGTGAGAGCTTAATACACCGGGGCTCCCCTTTTGTATATATATCCTTGGAAAAAGTTTAAGATGGTGTTTGATTAAGCTTTTAAGTTATTTATGTTAAACAAGGAAATGTCACGGGGAGAACTGGCCCATAATGGCCCATCTTGGCAGTGGCCCTTCAACCCATCACAGGCAGGATAGTATATTAGGTATGTATATTGATGTAATATTGTAGTGTAAATGTTACTTTAATTAGTCTTGTACACTTACTGTAATTGTATAATTAGAATTATATTAGAATAAGGTTTTAGGAGTAGAATAGGAATATGATTATCCTATTATGTAAATCTGTAACTTGTATATATATCTTTCAATTAATGAAAATAATCAAGGGGATTATTTCTTTCCGTTTAAATGAGTTTATAGGAACCTTTTAACTTATCTACTTATTTGGCAAACATCCAAAGTATTTATAAGCCAAAATCAACTAAAAACTATGATTTTTAAGTTTACAAACACTTTTAGTTTGACCAAAACATTTATTATTTTATCCTTTATTCTGATTTTTAAAATTACATTTTCCAAAAGAAAAAAAAACACCACTCTAATTTACAAACATTTGCCAAAAAAACGTACTTTCTTAACAGACACAACAACAACATAATCAAACACATAAACTACTTATTATCAATTTTAATATTTGCATATATCTGCTTATTTATAAAAATTATGTCAACAATTAAAAATATATTTATCAACACTTAATACTTATAAATTATTTACGATTAGATAATCCAAACATACTTTAAAATATTAGTAATTGCTAACATGCTTGTGCATTGATGAAGACTAATCAAGCATTTGCTACTTCCACTGTGATCATATATTTCTACTCCAATAAGCTAAATTTTTTAGCACATTGCCCCAGATTCTTCTCTATAAATAGCTAATAGCCCAATTCTTTCTCAGCACACTAAATCATTAGAAAACCTAAGTACCAATTTTCACGAAAAATGTTCATTTTCTAGTCCATGTTTATTTTTCCTCTTGTTCTCATTGATCAACTTCTCCTCTTCATTCACTTTGAGGCAGCCATATTCGACATACGAAACAATTGTCTTTACACTGTTTGGGCCGCGTCTGTCCAAGTGGGTGGTGGTCGTCAGCTCAACCCTGGTCAAAACTGGAGAATCTGGGTTCCAGCTGGCACGCCACAAGCCCGTATTTGGGCCCAAAACGGTTGCAATTTCGATGGTTCGGGATAGGTGTCAGACTGGAGATTGCAACGGTCTCCTCCACTGCCAATCTTATGGGCACCCCTCAAACTCTTTGGCTGAGTATGCCTTGAACCAATACAGTAATCTTGATTTTTTCGACGTCTCTCTCGTCGATGAATTCAATGTGCCCATAAAATTTAGCCCTACATCCAATGTATGCACCCGTGGCATTAGGTGCTCTGCTGATATTAATGGGCAATGCCAAAATGAGCTAAGAACTCCGAGAGGATGTTACAATCCTTGTACCGTTTACAAGACTGATCAATATTGTTGTAATTCTGGTGTAAGATAGAATAATTTCTCTTAGCGATTCCTTTCATTATTCACAATATATATAGTTGTACAAATGTTGATTCCTAATACAGTACGAATCCTAACTTACCTTAAATGGTTGATTCCTAATACAATAAGAATTCTAAGTTACCTTAAATATACATCTATCATAATTACAAAATATACGGTGAATATTCGCTAATACTCCCCCGCAGACGGAGCGGGAGGAGGCCGAACGCTAAGGCTGGATCGGAAGTCGATGAAGAGTTGTCGCGGTAGTCCCTTTGTGAAAATGTCTGCTTATTGATAAGAGGAAGGCACGTGTAATAATCTGACCTGACCACGGGCAACTTTCTCATGTACAAAGTGGATATCCATCTCAATATGCTTAGTCCGCTGATGTTGGATCGGATTATGAGACATATAGATGACAGATATGTTGTCACAATAGACTATAGACGTCTTTCGTAGTGGACACTGGAGCTCCAAAAGAAGATTTCAAAGCCAACAAATCTCAGCAACGACATTAGCAACTCCGCGATACTCTGTTTCAGCGCTCGAACGGGATAGTGTGGCCTGCCGCTTGGCGGACCATGAAATAAGATTATCCACAAGAAATACACAGTAGCCTGAGGTGGAGCGACGTGTATCGGGGCATCCAGCCCAATCTGCATCCGTGTAGGATAGTAACTTGTTTGGGGCAGAGGGGTAGAGATGTAGTCCAAAATCTAGTGTGCCCTTAACGTATCTGATAATACGTTTGAGGGCTGCAAAATGAGACTTTTGAGGGTCGTGCATAAACAGACACACCTGCTGAACGACATATGCAATATCAGGCCTAGTGAAGGTAAGATACTGAAGGGCACCTGCAAGACTCCGATATAGAGTGGGATTCGAAACCGACTCACCGTCATTGGCACTGAGCTTGGATTTCGAGTCAACCGGAGTTGGCATAATTTTGCAATTTTCCATCTTAGCCCTGTACACTATCTCTTCTGCATACTTACGTTGACACAAGAACATAGTAGTTGCAGATCTGGTCACTGATATACCCAAGAAATAGCTGAGCTTGCCCAAGTCGGTCATAACAAATTCTGTTTTGAGCAGAGCAATGATATCATTCTTCAAACCTTCAGAGGAGGTAGTAACAACAACGTCATCCACATATAATAGCAAATAAGCCGTGTTGCTAACTCGATGAAAGGTGAAGAGGGAGTTATCACACCTGCTGCATATAAATCGATCTATAGAAGATACCTGGCAAAGCGATCATACCAAGCGCGGGGTGCCTGTTTCAAGCCATACAATGATTTCCTGAGATGACATACATATTGCGGGACTGCCGGATGAACAAAGCCATGGGGCTGATGCATGTACACAGTTTCTTTCAAATCCCCGTGAAGAAAAGCATTCTTGACATCAAGCTGATGAATCGACCAATGCATGCCCATAGCAATACTGAGAACAGTCCGAATAGTAGCCGGTTTAACAACCGGACTGAATGTCTCACCACAATCAATACCCTCCTACTGATTAGTACCATTGGCAACCAGTCTTGACTTATACCGTTCCAAGTCACCACTATCTCTGAACTTGTGATGAAATAGCCACATACACCGAATAACATTCACACCGTCTGGTCTAGGTACCCAATCCCAAGTGGTTTGCTTGGTTAAAGCATTAAACTCCTCGCACATGGCAGCATTCCAATCGGGGTCCAGTTTTGCTAGTTTTAGATTTTTTTGGAATAAGAGATAAGGTTTGTGCGGAGAGGTTGAAGTGAACCTTGTGTTTGAATATCCCGTGGTGTGTACGAGTCTCCATGTGATGAGTAGGCTGCAGTTGGAGGTCGGGACTGGTAGGCAGTGAGAGGTTAGGACTGGGAGGCAGTGGGAAGTCGAGACTGGTAGGTTGCATCTTTGTCGATTTACGGGTGAGGCGATAGTCTTTGCCCGGATCGCCTTGACTTACTGGTCTTTGGGTAGGGAGGCGGCGATCTTCTTTGAGGGTAGGAGTCACGGCTAAAGGCAGCAGTGGTGTTGGTGGTGTGTTCGACTGATAGCAGTTGGCTGAAGGTAGCAGTGATGGGGACGGGGCAATGTCCACTGCTGGAACAGATTGCATCGGTACTGACCTTTGCTGGAGACACATCAACTGGAGTAGATGAGACATAGGGGACTCATCGAGAAATGTGTAATCCGTGGTTTGGAATTTTCGAAGGTTTGAAAATGGATAGTTCGCCTCATCGAATGTGACATTGCGGGAGATGATGATCTTACGAGTGGTTATGTCATAGCACAAGTACCCCATATGATTAGGTGAGAAATTGACGAATTCGCACGGTGTGGTGCGTGGGGCTAGTTTGTGAGATGCAGTGGAGGCCAGGTTGGGGTAGCACATGCAACCGAAGATGCGTATTTGGTCATAATAGGGTAACCTACGGTATAATATTTCAGTTGGGGTCTTGTTTTGGAGAGTACTGGTTGGTAAAATGTTAAGGAGGTATTCTACCATTTTGACAGCGTATACCTAGAATGACGGTGGAAGACTGGCATGAAAGAGAAGGGTACGTACCATGTTATTGATTGTACGGATGATTCTTTCAGCTTTGCCGTTTTGGGAGGAAGTGTAGAGACAGGAAAAACGGAAAACCATGCCTTGTTTAGAGCAGAAATTGTGAAATGCTGAATTATTAAATTCACGTCCATTATCACATTGAAAATATTTTATAGATTTTTCAAACTGTATTTTGATGAATTTTTGAAATTCTAGGAACTTGGCAAACACTTCAGATTTAAACTTTAATGGGTAGATCCATATAAAATGTGAAAAATCATCTAATAATACAAGATAGAATTTGTGACCCAAAGAACTGACAACCGGAGATGTCCACAAATCAGCATGAATAATATCAAATGGAGAAAACGTAACACTGTTTGATGACATAAATGGAATACGAGTATGTTTGCCAAGTAGGCAAGAGAAACAGTGGTGGGCATGTTGACACCCAATTTTGTCCCGTCTTTTCCAATTTATTTGCAATTTTAAATATTTTTTAACACCTCCAAAACAATTTTAATCTATATGCATACATGCGCATATCGCATTATTATTATTATTACTCGCGTTTTTACTGTCATTTGCATTTTTTATCATAATCATAAGTTTTATCCGAAATTCTATGTTATTCTATTTTTCGCAAAAATTGCATCGCATTTCCATTTTTATTAAGCATTAAACATTTCGCAAATATTATATTTTTTATTATTATCACATCGTTACGTTATTTTAAATAATTCACATCTTTTACAAAAAAAATATTTTTTATGTTAAACCCCTTTTATATTTTTAAATCCATAACCCATTTTTCATTTTTTCCAACCCAAAATAATTTCTACCCAAAATATTCTATCAACCCCAAAGTCCATCTCCCCAAATTAACTCTTATTTTGGGCCCAACAACCATTCCCCATCACCCAAAACAATATCAACCCTCCACAAAAATCCCAACCAAAACCTCTACCCAAAATCGCACAACCCAATTGGCCCAACACCACAAGCCCAAACTCCCCAATTAAATCGCCCTTTCGTCTGGCCAATCCCCACCCTCTCGCCCCAACCTACCCAACCCACAACCCCATTCCCCTTTATCTTCCCCCCCCCCCCCCAAAAAAAAATCAAACAAACCCTAAAAAATTAAAACAAAAAAAACCTCTCTCTCTCAACCCTCCCAATCGCCGCCACCCTACACCCCTACCCCTACATCGCCGCACACCCTACACCCCCTGCCTCCTACGTCGCCACCCTACCCTGACACCGCCGAACCTCATCACCAACACACCCCCCAAAATCCGCAACACACGCCCCAAATATCAGATTTTGTCCCCCCTTTATTTTGAAATTTGAATTCGTTTTTAGGGGGGGTATGAGGGGGTTGAACGTTGAGTTTGAGACCTATAAAAACCCTCCTTTTGCATCTGTTTTAGGGGGTTCGATTTTCGGATAAAAAGGGTTCTTTTTAGGAGTTTTCTAATTGGATTTTTCGGGTTGAAAAATTAGATTCAAGTCTCTGTTTCCTTTCAATTTTGTTAGTATTGTTCTTCACTAAAAGATCCGAAATTATAGGAACATTTCTTTGTTCTTGCATGTGTTCTTCAACTTAAATATTCCGAAAAATAGGTCGAAATTATTGTTTTTTTTGTGTGTTGAAGAATCTGGAATTTTTGCTATTTTCTCACTGTCGGGTCGGGTCGGGTCATTTTGAGTCGGGTCGAATATCAGAAAACAGAATCCTATTTCAGAAGAAATCAGAATTCAAAATCCAAAAAATCTGAATTTCAAACTTCTTCGAGCGGGTCGACGATTCGAAACACGCCTCGGTTCGCTACCCGGAGAAGGTCAGTAATTCTGATTTCCTCTCGTTATTTTAACTACATTATGTGTGCTTTATTAGTTTATGTACTTAAGCATAACTGTTTTGCTTTTGGTTTATATGTTATATGTCCAAATCTGGTACTTATGCTCCACATATGTAGAAGTTGGACTTGATTAGGATTGTATAAGAGTAGTTTAGGTCACTTAAGTTATGTACAGTTAAATAACTTATTAAGATTGAATTAAGTATGCTTAATCAAGGAAATTGCATGATATGGATCAATTGTTTCTGACTAGTAGCTAAAGTTATCGGTGACTGCCCATATTTGAATGAGGTAGTAGCTATATGAGTTTAATGTATGGCTTCTCGAGTTAGTACTTAGTTTGATAGTTATTGTGGAGAATGTCATATTGAATCTGATTGCCCAGTATGCTGATGTATAGCATTTTGTGTCAAGATTCAGTGTAATCCTGTTGTGATATATGTAAAATAGGGCAAATGCTAGAATTATGGAATTAGTGTGATGTCTGGATACTTGTTAAAATAGATTATGATGGGTGAAGATGTGACTATGTCTTTCTGCATAAAATTATGATTGCTTTGTAAGCTTATATATGCATTCACATGTTTATTTTTTGGTCTGAGATTAGCATAGGCTTGTTTGATCTTGAAGGATCACTGGTAGAATCCTGAATCCATATGCATAATCTGAAGGCAGTCAATATGGAACTGTGTGTATCTCTGGGTATTCTTGATATTTGTTTAGATTAAGATGCAGGTCAGATGTGAAAGATTTGTTTATTTAGGTATTATCAATTGGGTCATAGCTATAGTTTGTGATTTAACCATTAAATATTGATTGTTTAGACAGTATATTTGAACCCTCCTAATTATGTTGTTTCCCATTTAATATGATGTTAGCCCTATTGAATAACATGAACATGATTATGTATGCTTAGTTTAGCTAAAATTATTCTACATATTTAAAATGCCACCTATGTTTAGTTACCTGTTTATTTCTGTGTCTGCGTGTTTACCAAATTGTGTTAACATGAGAAGTCTTTCAGGTCATATGGTGTATTGCTTTTTCGTGAATTATTTATTTACATTCTCCATATGTATATATTTTCATGTTCCGTTTACTAATCCTTTTCTTTTCTTCTATTTACATGAAAATGCATCGGGAGCAACGAAGAGTCTCGTTATGAGACTCATCGTCATCATTGCCAAATGAAGACCCATGTCCACATTCCTTGCATTCTCCAACCTCGGGATTTCAAAACAAATAGGGAGAGATGACATCGTCATCCCCTTTAGTTCCCTTTCATTGTTATTCTTTAATTTCGTTATTTCTATTTGGGTCTGTAATAATTATTTAATACTTGTGTCATGTGGTTGTTAGGATATTTAGAATAATTAGGCCATGAATGGATAATTAATAGGATAGTTCAAAACTGTCGCTAGTTTATTCATTTGTAGGCTTGTTAGTTTCAAAATTAGAAATCCATGGCTAGTTTGTTTATTTTAGGCGCGCCATGCATGTTCAAACTTTCAAAAACAGTCGGCTCGTATTTGTATCTTAAACATATGTTGAAGGCTTTGTTTTTATACAATCTTATGATTTAAAAATGACTTGCTAAAAATCATTTCTTTATATTATTAATAAATTAGTTTTCCCCTTTTATTATCAATTGCAAAAATAAGTATTTTATTTAAACTTTCATGCAAATGTATTCTTAACCAAAAAAAATCAACTTTATATGTGTTTTATAAACCATACTTCACAATGTCATGCATACTCTTTCAGATTTCATACCAGGAATTATTCTCGCAATTATTTTTGCAATAAAGAAAAATCATTACTTTAAAGCATTCTCTTTAAACATTATTCTTAAAATATATGCATTTTTAGTATAATAATTAATCTGAGTTTGACCGGATAACCGCAAGTTAGCGGATTTTAAAGGATGTCTAACCCCTTCCCTTTAGGATAATAAAGAACCCTTACCTAGAATCTCATTAGTTTCGCAGACCTTAGAATCGGAGTTTACATTGCAGCATTTAGTTAATATTCAGGTGTCCTAATTCACCATAAATAATTAGGTGGCGACTCCTCAACCCTTTTACCCAGGAATCACCAATACGTCTGTGCTCCGCTTTGACCCGAGCAGGTCAAAATAGGGCGCGACAGGGCAATTTTCCCATTATTACATTGAATATGCTTATTAGTCCTAAGAATATTTAAAACAGGGTTTTCTGGGTGTTCGAGTCGGTTGTGCCAAGTTGACGAAGAGATAGCAGTTAGGGAGACAAGTGAATGAGTTCTGACAGCGGAAGACTGAGTGAATGGGTAGAGGTCTTCCACACTATTGCAGCGCGTAAAAAATTTCCCCGTATTGAGGTCCTTCACAAAAAAATCGAAAGGGTCAAATTCGACAGACACAGAATTATTGCGAGTGAATTTTCTAACAGAGACTAGATTTTTAATGATGTTAGGGGTGTAAAAGACGTGATTTAGGGAGAAAGGCGGGTGGGGATGTTTGGTATGAGTGTTACCGTAACCTTCAATTGGAATGCGATGACCATTGTCGACAGTAATAAATTGAGGAGACTTTAACCGACGTAGTTGAGATAAGTTACCTGATGATCGGGTGAGGTGAGATGTGGCTCCGGTGTCCATGTACCAATTTTCATCGGGCTGTTGAAGGTTCATGGTCTTTGAAGGCTGGCCCCAATCGATGGGGGCATTTTGCACGCCTTGCGAACCTTCTTTGGACCGAGGCAATGTGGGCTCTTCTTTCTTTGCTGGTGGGCACGCTTTGTTGGCAGGGGATGAACCCAATAGGCCGCTGGACCATGCAGGCTGCTGGAACTGGACCTCTACAGTCGGGTAAGGGCAGGCAGGCGAGGCCCAGTTCCTGGTACTGGGCCAGACTTGCGGACCAGCCCACTGGAAATAAGGTGGAGAGGTTGGGCCTGTTTGCTGGTTTTTGTGGCCTTTGTCGCGACCTTTGCCTCTGTTGTTGTTGCCGCGTCCTCTGCCGCCACGCCCTCCGCCGCGGGATTGCTAATGCTGGTGGTCTTGTGGTGGTGGCGGGGCGGTGTAGGCCGCCGGTGGTGCCATCCCGTCAACGGCTAACGCCTTTTGATTATGTTCCTCTTATTTAGCACGTCGGGTTTCTTCCAATAATAGTTGTGACCGTGCCTTGGTGAAACTTGGTAGTGGATCGGCCTGTTGAATCATTGTTGCAAGAGTATAGTATTCACCTTTCGGTAAACCACCAACTAATTGAAGTACCATCTTGGTTTCAGAAACAGATGTCCCGACGTTGGAAAGTTGGTCGGCTATGATTTTCACTTGTTTGCAATATTCTGACATGTTGTTGAAATTCTCGAGACACGTATTGTTGAATTGCTCCTCCAAATACACTGTCCGAGTATTTTTATTATTCTGAAAGATTTCTTCCAACCGTACCCAGAGGTCACGTGCTGTAGCACCTGTTTTCATGATAGTACACAATAAGTCTTTTGAGATGGTGTCGTATATCCACTGTTTGACGATGGCGTCAAGGCGACGCCATGTCGATTCGGCAACGTCGGTGGGACGAGGAACAGAGTCATCAATATGGTCGAGCACGTTGTACGCACATGCATGGATATAGAACAGTTCTGTCCACATGGAATATTGACAGTCTTCTTGATCAAGAATTATAGGGATAAAGTTCTTGATGTTGGTAACGGTGAAAGCCGGGTGAAAAAAAGACGATGATTGTTGAGAGGGGTTGTCAAAAGTGCCAGTGGAGGAACCAAAATTTGTGGGGAAGACATGGTGGTTGCCGGATTGTCCGTCGACTGAAGGGAAAAAGACCCGAGATATGGGGGGTGGGTCGGCGGCGGCTTTGTGAGAGAGAGGAGAGGAGAGTAGGGTTTAGGCTCTTGATACCATGTAAGATAGAATAATTTCCCTTAGCGATTCCTTTCATTATTTACAATATATATAGTTGTACAAAAGGTGATTCCTAATACAGTACGAATCCTAACTTACCTTAAATGATTGATTCCTAATATAATAAGAATCCTAAGCTACCTTAAATATACATCTATCATAATTATAAAATATACGGTGAATATTCGGAGAATATTCGCTAATATCTGGAAATTGTGGCCCGACTGGATTTTCTAGGTTTTTTAAGGATATATGTTATGATGCCTATAGTTACCCTAAGGATGATCAAATTAGCACTTTTACTTTGCATGGAGGAACCAACTATAAATGCGATATTTTGCTACAAATGGTATTGAAAATTACCAAAATAAGTGTACCAATAAGTCTTGTTGAACTCTGCCTTAATGTGATAATATGTTCCTACGCGTGTGTAATAATGTATACACACCCTTCAACGTGTATGTATCATAATGAAAAATAATATATATAGTTTATCGTGTGTCATTTCCTTTAATTTACTGGATACTATATATCATGTGATATCTTTAGCTTTCGACGCTTCCTGATTTGCTCTGCTATCCTCAAATGATCAACTGGTTTATATTTTGGTTTTTTTCTGCATTTACTTACCTTTTTCAATGGAATTTCAAACTAGTGAATTACCTTTACTTCCAATACTACTTAAGGCAGAAGATGGAAAATGTTGGACAGAAATTAGTTAATTAAGATAAATATGGAAAAAATCAGAGTTATATCTGGGCTATGTAACTAAATTCTTTTAAATTTAATTGTTGCAAAATATGAGCACATAATTGATTCAAAATCCAGTTTTGGTAGTTGTCTCAAAATCTTGATACTCCAAAAAAACTTGTGTAGTATGAAGGATTTTTGATAAGCAGTGTAAGTATACAAGAAGAATGAACAAACGAATAAATCATTATAATGATAAGCAGTGTCATTTTTATATTTATACATAATATTTTAATTTATTTATAATCTATATATATATATATATATATCTAGTAAAAAAATCGACGAAATATTATTTCGGGACACCGTTTAGGAAATGTACGTCCGCACTATGTCCTCCGGAGAATGAAAAGAAACAAACAACTATGATTTACTTCTTAAAAAGGAAAAAGGGGCGAGATGATAAACTGATATTTATTTATCACCAAATGGTAGAGTACATAGAGACATTAACCATACGGCTACAATTTATTTTCTGGGCTGCATCACTTAATAATACATAAAATTTTATGTGAAATTTTTCTTTTTTCTGTATAATTATTCAATGTTCGAGATTCACTGGTCAAGCACAACCTACCTTGTGAATAGTTTCTCTTTAACCAACTTGGGGAGTTTGTACAATAAAATCCAACACATTAACGAAAAGACGAACTCGATTACATCTTAAATCTTCTGTCACTGGACCACCATTCAGTATAGTTAGAACATTGGTTAATTTTGGATTTTCTTTCTGAATTATTTGCATAGCAAACTTAGCTGGTGTCGCAATAAGTTCTGGCCATTGTTGCTTTGTCACTCCTATAATTTATACATATAATGAGAGACGGAGAGAGATGTATATCATTATGAAGAAAAAACAGAAAAAAATATAAGAAACATTAATATGCACAATTATATAAACTTAATTAATGGAACTAAAGCAATTACGCTTTTGATCATTGTAGATTTTTTTTTTTATATTTCATTCCAAAATGTTTTATTCTAAATCATCAGAATGTGAAGTATATTATATTAAATAAAATTTACTACTGCAATATATATAGATGCTCTTAGTTAGTAGTGGGAGATTCCTTTTCTAACAGTCTTACTTTCAAATCTTGATCTAGAATAATTTTAATGATTTTACTCTTACACTACTGTCATCATATTCTTATTCCCCCCCCCCCCAACCCCATTTCCTGTTTAAAAATAACAATTCGAGCTTGATGTCAAACATAAAACTCGAACTTAGATGCATTATTTCGCTAAGGAAATTCAATATTTAATATATACGAATAACCGTAAAATTTACCAATGAAAAGTATAAACAAACATGGGCAAATGGATTGAGACACATCAAGTTGCAATACATTTAACCCATCACTCACTTCTATTTCCAAATCCCGAGCAGTGAGAGATTGAAAGCCTGTTCATAGAACAACGTGAGCTAACTTCATCATAGACTTATTTTCCTCCTGTTCATAGAACAACGTGAGCTAACTTCATCATAGACTTATTTTCCTCCATTTAATTCAGTTTGCTTTAAAGAATTGAAACTAAGAGAATATTTTTCTTCATGTTTATTGAGGAATGATTTACAATATATATAAGTTGATACAAACTAGGTAACTAATTAACCTAATTACAAAATGATTATAATTCTATCTAAAATAGAAGATATACAATTAATGAAAGAATATTGAAATTTTTTCTATTACACCCCCGCAGTCGAAGCGGGAGGTTCACGAATACTGAAACTAGCTCGAAAATTATCAAATAATATGTGTGGAAGTCCTTTGGTGAAGATGTCAGCAATATGATATCTGAAAGGAACATGAAGGACACAAACTTGACCACGAACCACTTTTCCGCAAACGAAATGAATGTCCATCTCAATGTGTTTAGTGCGCTGATGTTGGACGGAATTGCTGGAAAGATATGTTGCACTAATGTTATCGCAGTAGACCCGTGTTGCCTTTTGAATCGGGCGAAACTTAAGTAGAAGGTTACGGATCCAAGAAGACTCAGAAACGATGTTGGCGACACCTCTGTACTCTGCTTCTGCACTGGATCGGGATAGTGTAGGTTGTCTTTTGGAAGACCAAGACAATAGGTTATCTCTGAGGAAAACGCAATAACCAGACGTCGAACGTCGGGTGTCAAGACATCCACCCCAGTATCAGAATAAGCAGTGAGACCAGTGAGCGAAGACCTGTATAAATGTAATCCGAAGTAAAGTGTACCTTGGACGTATCGTAAAATACGTTTGAGGGCATGCTTGTGTGCTTCCGTAGGACTGTACATGTGCAAGCAGATTTGTGCACGGCATAGGATATGTCTGGTCTCGTGAATGTGAGGTACTGCAGGGCCCCATCCAGGCTACGATAGTGAGTCGGGTCCACAGGCGTGTGGGATGGTTTGCAAGATGTCATGCATATACGGTCAAGGATCTCTTTGGCGTACTTCTTCTAACATAGAAATAGGCTGTCAGAATGTCGAGTGACAGAGATGCCCAAGAAATAACTCAAGCGGCCCAGATCTTTCATAGCAAACTCAGAGGAAATGAGAGACATAATGGATTGGCGGAGAGCATCAGATGATGTGGTGATGATGATGTCATCAACATATAATAATAGGTAACCCATGTATGTACCATTTTTGTAGATGAACATGGAATGATCGAATCTGCAGTGTGAAAACTGATAGAGAAGACATAATAGACAAACCACCGGTACCATGCTCGAGGAGCCTGTTTAAGTCCATAGAATGATTTCCGCAACAGACACACATAATCCGGATGAATAGGATCCCTGAAACCCATAGGCTGATACATATATACCATTTCATGAAGATTCTCATGTAAGAAGGCATTCTTGACATCAAGATGATGAATGGGCCAAGACTTGGATATGGCAATGTTGAGGATGGTCCGAATGGTTGCGGGCTTTACGATCGGGATGAACATTTCATCACAGTCCACTCCCACCTGTTGAGACCTGTCATCACATACAAGATGAGCCTTGTACCTCTCAAAAGAACCATCAGATTTCTTTTTATGTCTAAAAATCCACATAGAACAAATAATGTTAGCATCAGGTGGACTGGGTACTAGGTCCCACGTCTTATTATCAATAAGAACATTATATTCGTCAATCATTGCGGTTTCCAATTAGGATCGGATAAGGCATCTTTCGAGTTACGAGGGACAAGGGAAGGGACAACTGAAACGAAAGAACCATTTAGGTTTATGAATTTCGTGTATGGCACGGGTTTCCATGGTCTGAGAGTGTGTCTCGGGATGCAGGACGGGAGGGGGTTTGATGCGGGACTGTCGGGAAGAGGAGGAGGGGAAGGGGTGACGATACTGGTTGGTCGAACCTCGGTTTGCCGAGAGGTGTCTACGGAATCACCCTGAGGCAGGCTGTTCTGGGCCACCATCGGCAGAACCGGGTGGTTGGCTAGTCCCGGACTAGCCAATGTGGTGGCGGGTGCTGGGGTCTGGGACGACAGACTATCTAAATAATAAATTAGAAGAGGGTTTAGGCCATCATCTAGAAAGTCGTGGGAATGTCGAAGTGGCGAGTGTAGAGAGGCAAAAGGGAATTGAGACTCATAAAATAGGACATGACGTGAAATAATAATTTATGGCTTGACAAGTCATGGTACGAGTAACCACGATGATTGGAAGGGTAACCCAGAAACACACACGAGGAAGATCGATGTTGGAGTTTGTGAGTGGTCGGATGGAGAGGGTAACAAAGACATCCAAAAATGCGCAAGTGTTGGTAGGAGGGGTTCCTACAAAACAGAACTTGGGTGGGCGACCGTTGAGCTAGAGACGTATTTGGGATTATGTTTAGGAGATAGGTTGCCATGGAGAGTGCGTAATGTCAGAATTAAGGGGGAATTGAGGCGTGAGCAAGTAGGGCACGAATGAGGTTGTTTATGGTTCGGATTTTCCATTCGGCTTTACCATTTTGGGAAGATGTGTGAGGGCAGGAAAATTGAAAGGTAAGACCATTTTTGGAGCAAAACTGTTTGAATTGGTTATTATCAAATTCCCTGCCATTGTTACATTGAAAACATTTAATGCTATTTTTAAATTGTGTTTTTACGAAAACACTTAATGAAGAAAAAATGGGGTAGACGTGGGAATTATTTCCAATTGGAAAAGTCGATAGAAAGTTGGAATAATCGTCCAAAAATAACACATAATATAGATGGCCAGTCGTACTCAAAATAGGGGATGTCCAAAAATCACTATGTATGATATTGAAAGGCATTAAAATATAATTTGTGGATGCAGAAAATGATAATTTGACATGTTTCCCAAAAATGCAAGACTCACATATAGGAGTCCTAGAAATACGGTTGCAATTAATAAAATTACTTTTCCTAATGGAGCGTAAAACAGAGTCTCCCTGATGACCTAATCTAAAATGTCATAGGGTAGACGAAAGAGCAGCAAAGGTTGATGGAATTGAGGCTGGATTGTTGATAGTGTTTGAAATAGGGTAGAGATCTCCGGTGCTGTCACATCTCATTATTCATCTCCCTGTCGTAAAATCCTTTATAGTGAAACCAAAAGGATCAAAGTCAAGGGAAATTCAATTGTCAGTTGTGAAACGTCGTACGGAGATTAGATTCTTAATGCGTTTAGGAGCATGAAAGATATTTTTTAAGATAAGTGGTGGATGTGGTGGGGATATGGATGAATGACCATAACCACGTATGGAAATGCCTTGTGCACTACCAATAATATATTCCGATTTAAATTACTCAAATTGAAATAAGATGAGAGAGTACCTTCTGATGCCGTCATATGAGATGTGTCGCCTGTGTCTATATACCAATTTTCGTATGGAGTTGGTGCATAAGTCGATGGCGGGAGGGCCTGTGCTGTGTAGGCCTATTATGGACGTGGGCTAAATATGTCAGGTTGGGCCTGTCAGTTCTGAGGTGGAGTCCACGAGGATGTTGTATATGGGCAAGGAGGGGAGGCCCATGATGGTGGGGCCCACGATACACACGACGGGTAAACATCCCACGGCGGATGCTACTTCTACTGCCGCGGTCGCTGCTGCCTATTTTTGGTCGGAAAGGACTTGTCCTTCCTGCTGCCATTGTTGCCAGAATTTTTTCCGCCGTGGCCCTTGCCAGACTGCCTGCTCCGGCGGTGGAGAAAGCGGACTGTTGCGGGTCTTCTAACCGATGGTTCTGGTTGCCGGAATGGGTGGCCCTACCATCGGCGAAGGGCTCGATGGTGGTGGTGAGGGCAGCGTCAGTAATGTTGGCTCGAGTGATGTTGTGCTTGATTTTCTGGGTTTTCTCAAGGATGAGCTTCGAACGGGCCTCATAAAACTGAGGTAACGACGTGCATTGTTGAAGAATGATGGCAATGCCGTCATAGGATTCGTTCAAACCTGTAATAAGTTGAATGACCAATTGTTGATTATTGATTGGTGCACCGACATTGGAGAGTTAGTCGGCAAACATCTTGAGTTCTTGACAATAAGCAGACATGTTTGGGGAAATCATTCTGATGAACGTCCTTGAACTGATTTTCAAGGTATAACACTCGTTGAGTTTTGTTGTCGTGGAAAATACTTTTCAAACGTAGTGGCATCGGTCTCAATGTGGGAGGGATGATGTAGTCGATAACTTCGTAAACACAATAATAGATCTTAAAAAGCTCCGCCCACGAGGAGTATTGACCCTTTTCCATCTCAAGAGTCACAAGGATGATGTTTTTAATGTTGTTTACGGCAAGTGCGGGATGAAATTTGGTTTTGTCAGCCATGGAAAAGGAAATTTATGAGCAAGAGAAAGAGGGAGAATGGTCGGAAAAACTAGGATTCCGTTGTGGGAAAAAGAGGGGGTGGACGGCTAAGAGAGGTCGGCGCCTAGGGTTCCGATGTGGAAAAAAGGTGGCGGCCGAGAAGGTATATCGGCGGCTAGGTAGGGTTTGTAGTTTTAGACTACTGATACCATAAATGAATATGTTCTTTGATGTTTATTGGTGAATGATTTACAATATATATAAGGTTACAAGAATATTTTTTTTGATATAAACTAGGTAACTAATTAACTTAATTATAAAAAAAATATAATTTTACCTAAAATAAGTAATATGTAATTAATATAATTATTGAAAGAATATTAGAAAATATTCTATTACCTATGATGAAATTAAGTTTTTTTTTTGTTTTTTTTTTTGTGTGTGTTAGATTCATTTGGTTTTAGAGGGATATTTATAGGAGATGTTTTTGCCTCAACTACGTGTGAGCCACTTGTTGCTCTAAAAGCAGCCATAGTAAGTTTAGTATTGATGATAAGCTTGATGACTTGTTCGGTTCCCCCCGGCCGGGGTCCCCACCCTTATTTTTATTTTTAACTTTTGCATCAATCGATGCTCTTGTATTTTTTAACTTTTGCATCAATCGATGCTCTTGTATGGTTAACCACTAAATAGTTGTTTCCAAATTGAATGGTTAATATATTTCATGCAGATGTAGCAAAAAAATAGTAGTAATATAATATCATAGAAGCAAATGATCCATATAAACGAGTAATATGAAAACTAATGAATTAGTTGTAGTACAAATAGGAAACACTACAAGATATAGGAGAGAAAGTAACTTTTACTGTGTTATGACAATTTTTCTGAAGCACCATCAAATGTTGCGTTGGGTGGTAAATATTTTTATTTTTAATTAGAGGTCTCGTGTTGGAATTATGAAAATGAAGTATATCATGCCAGTGTTTTCATTTTGAACTTGGGCACAGGCAGCCCGCTACAAGTAAAGAAGAGAAAATCCGAGAACTATTGTTCTGTTTCCGCTACAAGTATGTTTTCCCCCTTTTCTTCATGAAAGGTGTACACATAGTAGTAGTACCGGAAACTTTGCCATGAAAGAAAAAATGGTTGCTTCTTTTGATTTAGTTTTTAAGGAAAAGTCCCGTCACGTTACATAGGTTATAGGTCAGCGTTATCACCAAATAAAATTGACTTCTATATTCGTAAAATAATTAATTATTAGGCGGCTCTTATACATTTAGCTACCTCAACCTTTACCAAAGCATATCTCAATGTTATTAGTTTATTAGCCAAGCACGATATTATATATATATATGATTAATGTCCATGGTGCCAAAAGCCGCCATACCCCTATATAAACCCTTAACTCAATTGTCAATATATCCAACAACCCAATATTCTTACAAAAATGTCCAGTAAAATGAGTCACTTAAAAACTTGTGTAGTGTTCTTCCTCCTTGTCTTTGTGACTTATACTTATGCAGCCACTATCGAGGTCCGAAACAACTGTCCGTACACTGTCTGGGCGGCGTCGACCCCGATAGGTGGTGGCCGACGTCTCAATCGAGGTCAAACATGGGTGATCAATGCCCCGAGGGGCACTAAGATGGCACGTATATGGGGTCGAACTGGATGTAACTTTAATGCTGCAGGTAGGGGTTCATGCCAGACCGGTGATTGTGGCGGAGTCTTACAGTGCACCGGGTGGGGTAAACCGCCAAACACCTTGGCTGAATACGCCTTGGACCAGTTCAGCAACCTTGATTTCTGGGATATTTCTTTGGTCGATGGATTCAACATTCCGATGACTTTCGCCCCGACCAAACCTAGTGGAGGGAAATGCCACGCAATTCATTGCACGGCCAATATCAATGGTGAATGCCCTCGTGCCCTTAAGGTTCCTGGAGGATGTAACAACCCGTGTACCACGTTCGGAGGACAACAATATTGTTGCACCCAAGGTCCATGCGGTCCTACAGAGTTGTCGAAATTTTTCAAGAAAAGATGCCCTACTTCCTATAGCTACCCACAAGATGATCCTTCTAGCACATTTACTTGTCCTGGTGGTAGTACAAACTATAGGGTTGTCTTTTGTCCTAATGGTGTTGCTGGCCCAAATTTCCCCTTGGAGATGCCCGGAAGTGATGAAGTGGCTAAGTAGAATTGAGTCTCTTTGTTTATATTTTGTTTGAAGTGATCAAGTGATCATCTTTACTGGAATAAACTTAGCTAAGACCTCAATAGGTTATGTTGTTGTATTGCTCTTTTTCGTGCTTTTTCTCATTCTTTCTTTGGCACCTAAGAGCACATCATCACACATGTACTTCTGTCTTTATTTTTATAAAATCAACAGTGCATTTGAATTATCATTTTTATGCTTTTTTGTTTGAGTTAATGGTAAAAAATACACTCAAATTAAAAAAAAATCGCGAGTTTTACACTTCAACTATCTATTATTCTTTTTATCTATCTAAACTATGATTACTCCTTTGTATTAAAACACACATCGATGAAGAGTTGGCCAACTATCCGTTATTTCCTATACCTACTAAATTAGCATCGATGTATATTTTAACACGAAAGAAAGTGATAATTTAGATAGCTAAAGAATCAATGGATAGCTGAGATATGAAAATCGTGAAAAAATTATGATTTTAATGTGTTTGTGACCATTAACTTGTTTTCCTTTAACTTCTAGTAATGTCTTAAGCCTTAAACCAATAAAAAAAAAGTATGGATAACATTTTAGAGCAGGACCCGGATGTGGAGAATAAAAAATGATAGGGATACGATAAACTACTAGGAGCTCATTAATTTCAAGTCGTAAGTCAATAGATGAATTTTTTTATTTATAGGCGGCTTTTAGAACATTTTCAAGTAAGTACGTAACTGAATAATGCTGCACGTGCTACTTGAATTTTACGCAGCAAACTCCTGAAAATAAGCAAATTCTTTGATAAAATGGTAAAAGATTAGGAGCATATTATTACTCTTTTCCCTCTATTTTATATTACACTATTTCTTTATTAATCTATTTAAAAAGATTGAGATGCATATTTATATATATATATATCTTTGTTTTTTACTTTTAATAATATGCTTTTAGAAGTAAAAAAATCTCATGACATATTTAAGATTATAAATTTAATTTTTATCTCTATCGAGATGCTTTAGAGGTACAAATTAAAATTTCATGACACATTTAAGAATATCACAAATTTCATAATTTTTTTAAACTTCATGTCTAATGAAATTATTCTTCATAAAATAGAAACGAGGGAGTAATAATTATATGTGTTCATTATATGATTGTGTCAAGGCCTCATTGGCTATGCGAGAATCACTAACCCCATTTTTCACTTTCCACCACGATAAATATTTATTCGCATCAAATATTTATATTAACTTAATATAATTAATTATCGTTAAGTAATTTAATGAAGTAAAAATTATACATTATTAATTATAATTAAGTGATGATTGTATACATTTCAAACATGTCATGTATCACTGATTTGAGGTAAACAGTCGCTACGGGCAGATAAGTTTTTACCCCAACTGAACTGATGATTGAAATGAGCCTAACATAAATTGATGGAATGAAATGACTTAATCTTGTATTAGGATAAAACAATAAAAGTACTTCAGAAAAGAATATTCTTTTGGTAGTAACCAATAATTGATGAACCACCAAGCAACGTAAAAGACCTGACCCACCTATATCCACACCCGATTTTGTTGACTTTTGACTGTAGATGCACATATGTTTTTTTTAATTATCCACTTGACATATATATATATATATGGGGACTTGGGAGGAAAAAAGCCTCTTGGTTGCTATATGTTAAATATATGGTATCCCGTGATATACATATATGGTATACATGGTTTTGGTCAAGTTTAATGTACACGGTTTTAGTTAAGTTTTGTCTATAATTAGAATTGTATATTTATCATAATTAAATGATTCTGGTACAAGTAGAATAGGGTTTTGTGATTAGAATAGGAATATGATTTTTCTATTATGAAAATTGTAAAATTGTATATATACTCTTTCATTAATGAAAATAATCAAGAGATTATTTCTTTCATGGTATCAGAAGTCTAGGTTGAAAATTTCCTCTCCAATTTTTCGGCCACATCACGAATTTCGAGAGCTCATCCTCAGTTTCCGTTGGGTTTTTCCAATCCCTAATTCCTTTCTCTAAATCCCTCAATCCCCTATTGTTCTTTCGTTATGTCTACTTCTAAGAACACGTTTCACTCTGCCCTTGTTGTTTCTAACATCAAGAATCATATTTCTCTTATTCTTGAAATAGAAAACGTCAAATATGCGACGTGGGCCAAACAGTTCAAAATTCACGCATGTTCGAATCAAGTCATCCATCACACAATCCTCGCGGCTTCTGAGGATACTGAGGTGCCTAAACGCGAGGATGATCCTACGTTGTGGATGACTCTTGATGCCACCGTCCTTCAGTGGATTTACTCCACTATCTCTACCAACCCGTTGTAGATGATTATTGAGCCGGATGCTACGGCGATGACTGCTTGGGATAGGCTGCGTGACATATTCCAAGATAATCGAAATTCTAGAGTCGTTACTCTTGAGCAGGAATTCTCCCACGTTAACATGGAAGATTTCTCTAACGTTTTGACTTATTGCAAAAGGTTGAAGGAATTGGCGGACCAACTCCGCAACGTTGGCGCGCCAGTTTCGAATGATCGTTTGGTCTTACAAATGGTTGCTTGTTGGCACGCTTCTTCGTCAGAACAATCCTCTTCCGTAATTTTATCAGGCTCATTCTGTGCTTACGCTCGAAGAGGCAGGCTTGGCCAAAGAGGCGGCTACCGGCGCTAGTCCCGTAGTCATGATGACGTCCTCCACTAATTCTCCGAGGTTTGTTGAAAACTCGAGCCAAAACCGTGCTCACGGTGGCAGCAAGAATACTCGGAAAAATAATGGCAAATAACGTGATGGCAAACGCGGTGGTTCCGGCAGTGGTGGCGTAAGCCAAAATACCGGCAGTGGGGCCTTCCAAGCAGCAGTGGGCCACCGTCCCACTGGTCCCCGCCATGGGCCCCCTGGCAGTGGGCCTAGGCCAGTGGGCAGTGGCCCAACAACCCCTACGATCCAACCCCTCCAGTACCGTCGAACTGGGCTGCTTAGTTTCAGGCCTAGCAGTTTTCTCAGCCCAACAATGGATTTTGCTCCAGTTATGGGCCGAGGCAGCAAGCCGGTGTGCTTGGGCCCCGACCTCCTCAGGCCCATCATGCAGCAGGCCCCACCTCGACCGACATTAAGGTTGCAATGCACACTCTTGGATTAAATCCGCCAGACAGAAATTGGTACATAGACACAGGTGCAACCTCTCACATGATGTCCGATCAAGGTACTCTCTCGTCTTATTGAAATTTGAGCAACAATAGTGGCATAATTGATGATAATGGTAATTTAATTCCGATTTGTGGTTATGGTCATAAAACATTGTCTCCCCCCATCCACCCCTTATCTTGAAAAATACCATTCATGCCCCTAAATTGATTAAAAATTTGGTGTCTGTCCGTAAATTCACCACTGATAATTTCATTTCTGATGAATTTGATCCGTTTGGGTTTTCTGTGAAGGATTTCAAGACGGGGAGTTCTCTTATGAGGTGTGATAGTCGGGGAGATCTTTATCCTATTACGACAAGTTCCGGTTTCTCGAGTCAAGTCTTGCCATTAACTTTTGCAGCCCTTGCTCCCTCCTTGTGGCATGCTCATCTAGGTCATCCGGGGTCGTCTATTTTGTCTTCTTTAGATAAAAATAGTTTTATTTCTTGTAAGGGTACGCATAGTGCTCCAAATTGTCAATCTTGTTCTTTAGGAAAAATGTTAGATTGTCTTTTGTAGACTCTAATTCTCATACTTTAATGCCATTCGATATTATTCATAGCGATTTATGGACATATCATGTTCTCAGTTCTTTGGGTCATCGTTACTATGCTATATTTTTAGATGATTATTCTAATTTTTATGGACTTTTCCGATAGAGAAAAAATCTCAAGTGTTTTCCGCTTTCTTAAAATTTAGAGCATTCATTAGAACCCAATTCGAACATGAAATCAAAAATATTCAATGTGATAATGACAAATAATATGATAATGGGGTATTTCGGGAATTTTGTGCTAATAATGGGATTAATTTTCAGTTTTCTTGTCCTCATACGTCTTCACAAAATGGGAAAGCCGAATGCAAAATTCGTACCATTAATAACATTGTCCGAACTTTATTGATTCATGCTTCCGTACCTCCTTCATTTTGGCTTCATGCTCTACAAATAGCTACCTATCTTCTTAACATTCTTCCTCTCAAAAGTTAGACATATTCGTCCCCTCTTCAAATTTTATTTAATAAGACTCCTTCGTTTTTCCATCTTAGGGTCTTTGGGTGCTTATGTTATCCGTTGTTTCTGTCCACCACAATTAACAAACTTCAGGTCCGTTCTACCCTTGTGTGTTTTTGGGTTATCTGTCTAGTCATCGTGGTTACAAATGTTATGATTTATCATCTAATAAAATCATCATTAGTCGCCATGTTATTTTTGACGAGTCCCAATTTCCGTTTACTAAAGTGTGTAGTCTCGTGCCTAGTTCGTATAATTTTTTGGATAATGGTATCTCCCCATATATTATACACCATTTTTCGAACGTGTCCCGCCCCTCAAATCCACATGCGGGCCCACTGCCCGCTGGCTCCACTGTTCCGTCACCAGCTACAGTTCCCGCCACTGTGTCCAGTCCAGTTATTGGGCCAGTAATGGTAATTGGGCCAGTTACCCAGCCCATTACTGCCATTGTTTCAGTCCCTGTTTCAAGTTTCCGTTACCGAGTTGGGCTAGCAGGCCCACTGCCTGCTGGCCCGTCCGTCACAAGTCCCGATAATTCCCAAAATCCACCCAATTCTCCCTCAAGTCATAGACCGGTCACTCGTAGTCAACGGAGTATTTTTAAACCAAAAATATATTTTAATTTAAATTCTAATGTCCTTAAATTCCCTTTACCCTGTAACCTTGTGTCCGCTTTAAATGACCCGAATTGAAAAATTGCTATGACCGACGAATATAATGCTTTTATTGATAATAAGATGTGGGAGTTGGTGCCCTGTCCTTCTGGTATTAATATTATTCGGTCTATGTGGATTTTTGCTCATAAGGACAATTCTGACGGTTCTTTTGTGAGGCATAAGGCTCGTTTGGTAGGTGATGGTAAGACTCAGCAGGTTGGTATGGATTGTGGTGAGACTTTTAGTCTGGTGGTCAAGCCGGCTACCATTCGCATTGTGCTCAGCTTGGCTCTTTCGAAAGCATGGCCCATTCATCAGCTAGATGTGAAAAATATGTTTTTACATGGTGATCTCAATGAGACAGTATATATGCATCAGCCTTTGGGGTT
This sequence comes from Anisodus acutangulus, assembly GCA_029783415.1. Taxonomy (NCBI): domain Eukaryota; kingdom Viridiplantae; phylum Streptophyta; class Magnoliopsida; order Solanales; family Solanaceae; genus Anisodus; species Anisodus acutangulus. The sequence goes on from CM056512.1 coordinate 26,618,469, forward strand.
TAGGGATCCCAAATATCCTCATCATGTCTGTTTGTTGAAGAAGTCCTTGTATGTGCTTAAGCAATCTCCACGGGCTTGGTATAAGAGGTTTGCAGACTATGTTTCGACTATTGAGTTCTCTCACAGAAGGTCTGATAATTCATTATTCATATATCATCGTGGTTCTTCCGTGGCTTATATACTCTTATATGTGAATAATATTATCTTGACTGCCTTTTCTGATGCAGTACACCAGTCTATCATGACGATACTCAATTCTGAGTTTGCTATGAAAGACTTGGAGCCATTGAGTTATTTTTTGGGGATTGTTGTCACTCATCATGCAGGTGGGTTGCTCTTATCTCAGAGGAAGTATGCAACTGAGATCATTGAGAGGGCTGAGATGTCATCCTGTAAGTTCACTTCCACTCCGGTTGATACTAAACCCAAGTTGGGTGTTGTGGCTGGCTCGCCTTATGATGATCTGACCTGCTATCGCAGTCTTGCAGGGGCCCTTTAGTATCTCACCTTCACGAGACCAAATATTACATATGACGTACATCATGTGTGTTTGTTTATTCATGATCCCAGGGTTGATCACATGAATGCACTCAAACGCATTGTTCGGTACATCCCGGAGACGCTTGACTATGGCTTACATTTATATCCGTTGTCGACATCTACACTTGTCTCGTATACAGATGCTGATTGGGGTGGCTATCCGGACACCAGACGGTCTACGTCTGGCTATTATATGTTTCTTGGTAATAACTTGGTCTCATGGTCTGCAAAGCGTCAGTCGACATTGTCCCGCTCTAGTGCAGAGACCGAGTATCGAGGGATAACAATGTGGTCTCTGAATCCTGTTGGTTACGTAATCTTCTTTTGGAGCTTCATTGTCCTATTCAGAAAGCTTGGTTTATTGTGATAATATTAGTGCCATCTACCTTTCTGGTAATCTGGTTCAGCACCAGCGCACTAAACACATCGAGATGGACATTCACTTTGTTCGCGAAAATGTAGCTCGTGGACCAGTACGTGTCTGTCATGTCCCTTCCACGTATCAAATTGCAGACATTTTTACAAAGGGGCTTCCCTCGGTCCTTTTTGAAGATTTTAGGGACAGTCTCAGCGTACGAAGACCGCCACTATGACTACGGGGATGTGTTAAATATATGGTATCCCGTGATATACATATATGGTATATCACGGTTTTGGTCAACGATGTTCTAAATATCGAGGGCTTAACGATGTTCTAAAAGCCGCCTATTAAAAAAGATTTCCATCTCGACTTATTATAACCTGTAGCAAGCTCTCCTAAAGTAATTGTTTTATCTTGTCCCTGCCTACAATTTTATATTTTCAGATCTGGGTAATGTAGAATGTTGTCAAGATTATTTTTTCATTCCTTTTTTTGCTCTAAAGTTTAAGACTTCAATAATTAGAATTAAAAAGACAAAAATAAACGATGCTCCAATTGCACACTTGAGAGAAAATTTAAAACATCATGTGTAAGACAAAGTACATTATGTGATCGATTGATCAATCGTTATTTAGATCTTAGCCACCTCAACAAAACAAATTAAAAGAAATGTGGAAATACAAAGACAATTAATGATCAAAATTCAACCAAATTGAACAAGAAAGAGATGGCTCCACTTATGAATCTGCTTAAGCCACTTCAAGAGTACTTGTTGGCATCTCCAAGGGGAAATTTGTTGTTTCGTTGTGAACAGAGCCATAAGGACAGAACATAACCTTGTAGTCTGTAGTCCAACTCTGACAAGTAAATGTACTTGTTGGATCGTCCTGAGGATAGCTGTAGGCATCAGGACATCTTTGTTTGAACCATCTTGACAACTCTGTAGGACCACATGGACCCTGGGTGCAACAATATTGTTGTCCTCCGAATGTAGTACATGGGTTATTACATCCTCCAGGTACCCTAAGTTGACCAGGACATTCACCATTTATATTGGCTGTGCATTGGATTCCATGACATTTCCCAGGTCCAGGCTTAGTTGGACCGAAAGACATGGGAATGTTGAATCCATCAATTACAGAAATGTCCCAGAAATCTAAGTTGCTGAATTGGTTCAAGGCGTATTCGGCCAAGGTGTTTGGTGGTTTACCCCAACCTTTGCATTCTAGGACTCCACCACAGTCACCGGTCTGACACCCACCTCTACCAGCACCATCGAAGTTGCAATTAGTACGACCCCATATACGTGCCATTTTAGTACCCGGTGGGGCCCAGAACCACCAACTTTGACCCCTCTCGAGGCGTCGGCCACCACCTACAGGGGTTGCCGCCGCCCAGACGGTGTATGGGCAGTTGTTATGGACCTCAAATACGCCGGAAGCATAAGTATAAGTCACAAAGGCAAGGAGGAAGAACACTACACAAGTTGTTAAGTGACCCATTTTTTGTAAGAATATTGGGTTGTTGGATATATTGACAATTGAGTTAGGGGTTTATATAGGGGTATGGCGGCTTTTTGCACTATGGACATTAATAATATAAATATTGGCACTTGATATATTAATAAAAAAATAATCTTAGAAAGATGCTTTGGCAAAGGTATAGTTAGGCGGCTGAATGAAAGGGCCTGAGAATATTATTTAGAATGTATATAAATAGAAACTTAATACTTAATTTGTTTATTTGGTGATAATGCTCACGAGCAAACTTTGTCGCCAAAATATCTCCACTTGAAACTAAAAGCCGCCAATATAATATACAGCCCGTAAGCAATATGTCTGTTCGTCATATTTCCATGTTCAACTATTTGCTACGGCTTAAGAGTTAAAGTTTTGTGAAGTTTGATTAATATTTTAAAATATATTTTTATTATTAAATTGATACGAAAAAAGTTTTGATTTGTAATATTTTTTGTATAATTTTTATATATTTAAATTTTAATTATAAAATATTGAGTTGATCTGATTTAATTTATCTTTGATATTAGTCAATTTGAGAACTAGTTTTGGACGGGAGGAGTATTTGACTAAACAACTTACTCGTACATGCTTTTTGTATCAAATTAATGAATCTATATATGACATTTATCCCTTTATACATATCTTTATTGCTTAATCACGATTTAGTGATATATTGTCTCTTTAATTTTTTTACTACTGAAATTAAATTGCTCGATTTGATGTGAATGTGAACAAGAAACACAAATAATTATCTAGCGTAATTACGTGCTCTTCATTTTTAATTGATCAAGTTTTCATAAATAAAAGAACTTTAAATTGATGAACTAATAATTTGTAATTTATTTACGGACATTTGTTTTCCTCCCTGGCCTAAAAAATATTGTTAATTCTTTTGTCTTATATATCTAGTGACTTTTTATGTTTAATTATTTATAGCGCATCTCTTAGTTAAGACCCTATGATTTGGTGGAAATCCTAGAAAGACACATGGAGTGGACCTAGGAACGAGCTTGTGAGGGGCGGTGAAGCTAAGGTTGGGATAACACAGACAACCAAAAATCTGTAGATGATCATAAGAGGGGATTTTATGATAGAGGATTTCGGTAGGGGTCATATTGTGAAGAGTGCTAGTAGGGAGAATATTTAGAGTGTATTCAGACATTTTAGCAGCATAGACCCAGAAGGGTGGAGGGAGGGAGGCATGAATCAATAGGGTGCGAATCATATTGTTAATGGTGCAGATGATTCTTTCATCTTTACCGTTTTGTGGTGAGGTGTGAGGGCAGGAGAAGCGAAAGACCATGCCATTAGTGGTACAAAAGCGGTGAAACATAGAGTTGTTGAATTCACGACCATTATCGCACTGAAATGATTTTATGCTTTTTCCAAATTGTGTTTGAATGAACTTGCGAAACTCAAGAAATTTGACAAACACTTCCGATTTAAATTTAAGAGGGTATAACCAAACGTAGTGTGAAAATTCATCAAGCAACACAAGATAGTATTTATGACCGAGAGAACTAGAGAGAAGAGATGTCCATAAATCGGCATGTATGATATCAAAAGGAGCAAATGTAACACTAGTAGAAGATTTAAACGAAAGACGAATCTGTTTGCCTAAAGAGCAAGAAACACAATTTTGGGCAAGTTTCCCATTACAAGCAATGAAATTGTTGCCTCTAAGAAAATTAAAAACTGGGACTCCTGGATGACCAAGCCTATTATGCCAAGTTGAAGAAGAAACAACCGCTAGAGTGACGGGAGAGAAAGATCTGGCAGCGGAGGTGGAAGTGAATGGATAGAGATCCCCCGTGCTATTGCATCTCGTAAGAGGTGTCCCCGTATGAAGATCCTTCACAGTAAAACCAAAAGGGTCAAAATCCACAGAGACAGAATTATTACGAGTAAATTGGCGGACAAATATGAGGTTCTTAATCATGTGTGGGGCATATAGGGTGTTTTTGACGGAGAAGGGTGGATGAGGATGTTGTGTGTATGAGGTACCATAACCCTTAACTGGAATGCGTTGTCCACTACCAACTGTAACATATTGAGGATGCTTTAAACTAAACAGTTTAGGAATAGTACCTGCAGACTGGGGGACGTGAGATGTGGCGCCTGAGTCCATGTACCAAGTATTGTCAGGCTGTTGCATAGAGAGGGTGTTGAACGCCTGACCCAACTCAGTGGGTGTCATGCCGGAGGAGGACTATGGGATCTGACCTTGCATGAAGTGGGCTCTTTGTGGGGTCGAGCGGGCCTAACAAACCGGTAAGAATACGGATTGTATGGTCTGCTGGTATCGAATGGACTTAGCGCCGCGGCTACAGGCTAGGCGCCGCGGCTACATGCTTGAGCGCCGCGCCTTTGGCAAACGAACCACAGTCGCGGCCCGGATTGTTTCACGATCTCTGTTCTTTATTCTTCTTTGTTGGTTACGTTGACGCGACCGCACCACGACCACGGCCTCCTCTACCACCGCGGCCTTTTCCACCATTGCCGTCGCGGCCCTGCCGCTGTTGGGAGTTGTCTGGTGGCGTCTGATCTTGGGGTTGCGTGTCGACAGCTAACATATCTTTGGCGTGCTCATCACCGCTTAGCACGACGGGTTTCTTCGAGCAACAATTGTGGCGAGCTTTGTTAAAACTTCGGTAGCGGATCTGCTGTTGAATTATGGTGGCCAAAGTATCATATTCGCCTTTAGTAAGGCCGAAATCATTTGTAGCACCATTTTATCGCCGCGATGTGCGTGCGATGTTGGAGAGTTGATCCGCTAGAAGTTTAAGCCGCTTGCGATTTCAGAGACATTGGAGAAGTTTTCAAGACGTGTTTTGTTGAACTGTTCTTCCAAATACACGGCACGAGTGTGCTTGTTGTCTGAAAAATTTCCTCCAAACGATTCCACAAGTCAAGGGTCGTGGAGTCGATTTCATGATAGTAAGGAGCAAATCCTGAGAGATACTACCATATATCCATTGTTTGACGCCGGCGTCGAGACGATGCCAGATAGAATCATCAACCTCCGTAGGGCGCGGAATAGTGTCATCAATATGGTCAAGCACGTTATAGAGACATGCATGATTGCGAAAAAGTTCAACCCAGGGAGAATACTGGTTGTTTTCTTGATCAAGAATAATGGGAATATGGTTCTTGATATTGGAAACAGTAAGGGCGGGGTGAAACGGGGGTGATGACTTTGTGGTGAGATTTGTGGAGGTAGAGGCGTCAGAAAGTGTGGAAGAATCATGGATAGCCATTTAGAGAAGAGAAGAAAGGAAGAACAAAACCCGAAAAACAAGAAGAAAATCCGGGAGGGCCGCGACGTAGGAGAGGTAGCCGGCGGCTGTGGAAGAGAAAGATTTTTAGGGTTTTGTTTATTTGGCTCTTGATACCATGTTAGATGATATTAATCTCTCTTGGGGAGTCTTTCATTAATATCAATGTATATATAGAGTACAATATTCATCCCTTATACAATAGGAATCCTAAGCATATACAAAAAAGAAATTCTAGTCTTACCATAATTATATTTACACAATAAATGATAATATTTTAATTATGAATAGAAAATATATTGTTTCCTATATTTACACGTTTACAAAGAGGACTTCTTTTCTCCCAAGTTCCATCATTAATTCATAGCATATACCAAGTGGATAATTAATAGAAAACGTTTATACATCTACAGTCAAAAAAGTTAAGCAAGTGGTGGTTCGCGAGGTCAACAGTGTAGTTCGAATTCTAATGCTTTTTTTTCTCTTTCTGGTTCTTCGATTTGTACACGTTCTCGGAGAAGCATTCATAGTAATTATCATTATTTTCTCCTGCATGGTATGACTTTGTTGTTGATCTAGTTAAATAGATCATGTCGTGTGTCGCTTTTCTCATCCGAAAATCTTCATCTGCTCTAAATATGCACGAGCCAGAATCCTTATGCATTCAGCATGGTTGTTCAAAGACTTTCATTGTCGCACTTGATATATCATCTTCTCATGTTTTCCCTGACGTGTGGTTTAGACATAATTAAATAAATAATATAGTGTTCTCTAATAACTTTAACATTTAGATGAGATGATTACTTATTTGAATTTGATATCAGAGCAGACAAACGTCCTAGGTTTGAGTCTCACCACCACCATTATTGAAATAAATTGTCTCTGCCTCTGCTTGTGCACCCGTTAAAGTCATGGCCTAGCCTAGTTGGTGAAGGAGCCTACAAGTGATAATCGATCTGTAATCCTTCACGATGTCTTGGTGACAGATACTAGTACATTGAATTCTTAGAGAGTCGGACTCTAGACAAGCCGCTCCGAAGCGCCATCAACCCAGATCGATATGACCTAGCGACCCAAATATTTTTTATAAAGAGAATTTGGAAGTAATTATTAATTGTAATAAGGAACCAATTAGTCCAACGCGATAACATTTATGAAGAAGACAACGAATTCGAATGCGGAATATCTCTGGATTATTGATTTGTCATTTACAAAAAAAATAAAAAAATAATAACACAATCAATGTTCAAGAATAATGTCGAATTTCTTATGTAGGCGGTGAATCGAGTTGAAAGTGAAAGTCCTCTTTTACTTTTTCAAGCTATGAATTTAGATATCAGGCTGAGAAAGAGATATCTTCTTTGAAAGAAGAGGTCAAGGGGCTAATTGACTCTCAAAAGTCATCTTTTATATCGCGTCATCAGTGAATAAATAGTATATTTATATAAAAAAAATTCCCTTTGTGTCAAGGTCTTCGCTATTTTCAGGATTAGTTGCTCGTGTGCTCGTTAAAATCATTCGCTAATTAGAGGGGGATTCATAATTTTAATTTGATGATTTCAAACTTTTTAATATTAATATAGGGGTATGGCGGCTTTTTGCACTGTGGACATTAATCATATTTATATTGACTAACGGTGGCCAGTGGGCTAGGTCGGCCCGATCCCGACCGCGCCCAATCCTCCTAAAAAAATTTTGACAGTGTCGAGACTCGAAATTGGACGGGACCTGGGCTCGTCCCATTCGGGCGTCCCGCCATGCCCCAATCTCGTCCCGATCCCCCTCCCCATTTGCAAAACTAACCGTTGCAACAACGGCCAAATTTTGATTTCAGTCGTTGTGCAACGGTCCAAACGGCCATTTTTGGCCCCCCACCCCATAAACCCCCCTTACCCCCTTACCCCCTTAATATTTATTTTAACCTCATAAGTTAGTATATTTACACTTTAACCAAAATTTTCAACTATAAATACCTCATTTTCTCTCCATTTTATCTCACAAATTTTTCTACAATTTCTCTAATCTCTCAATCTATCTCTCTATAAGTCTACAATTACATTGCCTACTAAATATTTTATTTTATTTGCTCATTTGTATAATTGTATCAAAGTTCAAAAACGGGTACTGAAGTTGGCAACTAGCTTGGGGATTGAGAGATTAGAGATTGGGACTGAAGTTGGCAAAAATTGGCAACTAGCTTGAGAAATTGGGACTGTATTAAATCCGACTATTAAAATAGATGGTTGTAAAACACTTATTGAAACTATATATGATTGTATAGCAGTACTTCCACCTCCAACTCCAAAAAACTCAAATGAACAACCACCTAAGGAACCAACTAAATAAGAAGTTTTGTCTAGCATACCCGATGAATGCAAAAAAGTATATATGCATTACCAACAAGAAAGTGCTAGGAACCAATCAGCTTCTATATCATCTTCTTCTTCAATACAACCTTATAAAAGACATGTTGTTTCTGTGGCTAGTATTGAAAGCCTTAGAAATACAATGTTTAGTGGTACCACTGCTAATTAAGTTAGCGAGTTTGATGTTTTTGTTTTGCAGGGTGTTGTATCGTACCAAGCAGTTCTCAATGAAGAAGCACGTGAAGACTTGCTTAAATACTGGAGGAAAAATGAGAAGACATTTCCGATACGAGCAAAGATGGCCTGAGATGTGTTGAACATTCAAGCGTCATCAACAGCGTCTGAAAGCGCTTTTTCTGCAGGAAGATTTCAAATAGGAGAGCACATACACTCATTAGCGGGAGACGGCTTGGAGATTGCAGTTTTATTCATTGATTGGATACGAGCGGAGCTTAGAAGGTGCGGTCAACCAGAGATCCAACGAAGAAGATGATTTAAACTACAACGAAATCTTGTCCGAGGGAACTGGAAGCGACGTCGACCAATTTGACCAACAAATTCCAATTCCAACCGAAGAACCACAAGACATTGTGAAGAAATTAGAAAATGTGTTTATAACTATGTAATTTTTTTAATTGTAATTTTACTATGTGATTTGCAACTTTTGAACAACACCACAAAGTTGCAATTTTGAAATTGTATATAAAAAAAATTATATTTCTATTAAATAATATAAGAGGCACAAAAACAACATTGTGATGTTTTTATTACACTATCTTGTTCAATTATTTAAGTGTTTAAATTCACATCTTTTTTGAAATAAAGTGTATAAAAAAAAAAGGAAATCCGGGCCCGCCCCGATCCCGTCCCGTCAATACCGGTCCTTTTCTGGCGGGATGAGGGAAGGGACGAGACATCGGCCTGTCCCAGCCCACCGGTCCCGATCCAATCCCCCGTTCCGTCGGGACCCGCCCCACCTCGAACCCGGCTCACTGGCCACCCCTAATATTGACACTTGATATTTTAATACAGTAAATAAATAATGTTGAAAGATGCTATGGTAAAGCCTAAAGGTAGAGCTAGATAGGCGGCTAAACTAACGAAAGTGCCTGACATTTAGTATTATGTAGAATGTACATATATAGAAGCTAAATAATTTATTTATTTGTCGTCCACTTGAAACAAAAAGCCGCCAATATAATATACAACCTATAAGCAAATATGTTTTGTTCACTCCTGTCATATTTCCCCGTTCAACTAGTTGCTATTTGAGTAACAACTTATCTGTACACTAGTATCAAATCAATGAATTCATATATATTTATTATTTATTCATGATTAAGTGATATATATTGTCATTTTAATACTTAATTATGTATTAAAATTACATTGTTAGTTTGATATAAACAACAAATGCGAATAAGCATTTATCTTAATTACCTGCTCTTTTTATTTGTTAGATTTTCATAAATAAAAGAACTTTAAATTGATGAATTACTAATTTGTAAATATTTACAGACATTTGCTTTCCCCCTTGTCTACAATTTTTTGTCTGATAAATTTAGTGGCTCTTTATGTTAATTATTTGTAGCACATCTAAGAGGAGTTTTTCTACCAGTCACCACTTAGAAAGCATATGTATCCACTAATAGAAACGTGCATGTACAGTCAAAAATGTTAAGCAAATGGGTGCGGGCGTAGAGGTGAGTGGAATCTTCAATTCTTGCTTGGTCGTCATTTCGTTTACTTTATTCATAATTTTTATGCTCAAAAAAATTAAAGGAAAAAGCTTTAATACTAAAAGCAATATACACCCCCCCCCCTCAAGGTGAGAAGTTCTTTTCTTTATCTAAAATGCTTGAGTAGTAGATCACTCAACTAACGTACAAAGTAGATCACTGTTTGATTGCCCTCTTCTTTTCATTCGGGTTGAATTGATTCATAAGTAGAGAAAGAAGAAATGAAACCACTGGAGAGTCGTCGTCTACAGTTCATACTTGAACAAAAACGACTAGATTTGGAAGCAAAACACAAATCTTTTTTTTTTCCGATTCCAGATCTTTATTTAGCATAGCTAAATCAAAGTTAATGATAAAGCCAATAAAATTTTCATGGTGTTCTAGCTTTACATACTCTCGCGGTCTACAGTTGAAGCTGCCTGAGAAGGTCAACGATATGGGGATTACACTTATTTAGAATCGCTAATAAATCCAATATAAGAAAGAACCAAAATAATTTCATTGACTCTCTCTCTCTCTCTCTTATTTCCTTAGTTGAACAAAGATGAGCATGTGTTTCTTTAAGACATAACCGTAATAAGTTAATGATTTATTGTAGATATCGAATACAAGTATATTCGTCAATGTAATCCTGTTTAGGACCAAGAATCTAAGTACAAATATTTTCTATGATCAGGTATCTACAATTTCTATTTTCTTCTCTTCCCATCAAAGATGATTAATAATGTTCTCACCTACTGCAGATTGTTTGTAAACGTGCTAGCTACTAATATTAGAACAAGTCTCATCGTCTAGGTATAGTTATGACGATTAGGTTGGAATTGAGGTAACTGTTAAAAAAAATCTCATTTTTGAACGATGTATACTATGAAAATATAAATTGTAATAAGGGCAAAGGTGTAAATATAATTCTCAACTTTGTGATTTAGAGCAAATATATCTTAGTTATAAAAGTGGTGGATATATACCCCTGCCGTTACAAAATAATGCAAATATACCCCTGCCGTTACAAAATAATGCAAATATACCCCTGCCGTTACAAAATAATGCAAATATACCCCTGCCGTTACAAAATAATGCAAATATACCCCTGCCGTTACAAAATAATGCAAATATACCTTTTTTGCAAACATAATTTTTTATAAATTTTTTATCTTCTTTTTGAATTAAAAAAATGTCACGGGGCTTTAAAAAAAGTCTATCAATATTTTTTAGTCGATATTTTTCTAAAGTCATATGATAAATTTTTTTCGATTGGATGGGGTCTGATTTGTTTAAAAAAAAATATCTCTGAAGCTTTAAAAAATAAGTCTATCAATTTTTTAAATGAACCAGACCCGACCCACCAGGGAGAAAATTATCATGTGGCTTTCGAAAAATATGTCTACTAAAAAAATTGCTAGACTTTTTTTAAAAGCCCCGTGGCATTTTTTTAATTAAACAATAAGATAAACAATTTTCAAAAAAAAAATTGTTAGCAAAAAGGGTATATGTAACGCCCGGAACCATGGCTTGAGCGAAACACGACACTCGGTGCCTACTGCATGTGATCGAGCGAACCAGATGGTTTGCTAAATCAACATGGACATCAAAAACATGCAATAGTAATGAAAATGAAACATGCAAAATTGTATACTGAAAATAGTCTGAAAATATCATAGCGGAAATATTTAAAAAAATGATAAGTCTGAAAATAATACTGTCACGCCATACTAACTAGACTAGTCTATGAAACCTCTGAAACATGAGTCTGCAAAACTGTTTACCAGGACAAGACTCTGGCATACCTCTTCTACAAAACATAATTATGAAAATAATAGACTGACACCCCGAATGAAATTGGGCTCACCAAGTAGCTGATACCGAATCAATCCTAACGAGCAGGTCTGTCGTTCTGAAACTCAGTACCTGCACCGTGAAGTGCATGCCCCGGACAAAGGGACGTTAGTACATTTGAATTGTTCTGTATGTAAAGCAACTGAAAGAAATAAGCAGGCACATGATATAATAGGAACATGAAACTGAAACTGAACATGAACATGAACATGAGCATGATCTGACATGAGTATAAAATGTGTGTAAAATCTAAAAAGATGTATATCTATATATCAGTATATCTGTGGGGAGAGCAGTAGCATAACCGATAACATGAAACACCACGTGGGTACGTAAAGTATGGTACCTGGCCCGACCAGCAGAGCAATCTCATACCTTATTGGGGTATGAGACATAAAACATGGCTTGAAATGATCTAATATGCAATCTGAAGGTATCGTCATCTGGCAGAGTGACCCTTATCCTACTGTGACATACATAGTTTCAGGCTATCTGAGCCTTCTCGGTAAACTATGCAACTCCCAAAACATGTACTTGAAAATAGTGGCTTGTAAGCCCATGAATTTCATGAAACCAACTTGTAAAGCATGGTATGAAATCATAATTTAGCATGTGAAATAGATATATCATATAACTTGTATAAATCATGAAAAGCATGTATAATTTCATGGACTGAGTAACATTGATCATAACTTGTAATTTCAAAACTCATGGATTTCAAATATGTGTTCATAGATTTCGGACATGTTCATGACAATTATAATGTCATATCATGAATACAATAACGAATCGTAATTGATACATGATATGTGTGTATATATATATATATATATATATATATATTAGTAATACATGCCATTAGGGTTATAATGATAATAGAGTTAAAACCCCAAGTTATGAAATTTTCATGATTTCAAATAAACGAGGCGTGGGGAAGAACATGGATATTTTCACATGTGGATAGAATCTCTACATACCTTAATCGCTTCAATACTTGTATTAAAGGTCTGAACTTGGAAGAAGGAATCCAAAATTTGCACCTTAATTCTTTGAGTTAGGTTTTCTTGAAAACTCTAGGTTAGAAATAATGAATTCTACCTAAAAATTGATTATACTTGATTAGAATCGCGTGGAAATACATGAAAAGGACTTACCTTGAGTTATGAGGATGATGGGAGAAGAGAACTTCGTTCTAGGGTTTGGAAAAATAAGAGAATTGATTTTGGAACTAAGTACGTGTATTTATACTGTTCCAGTCGTCAGAGGTTTTACGGTCGAAATTGACGGCCCGTTAAACTTTTTACGGTCTGAGTCTGGACTGTCAAATATTATACGATCCGTATAAATGGACTGTCTCCAAAAATGCAACTTTCTACAGACCTATAAATTCTGAGGGACTGAAACAGTCAAAATTGACGGGACATATAAACTTATACGGTCCGTAAAAATCTATTGTTCACCGTCAAATCCAAAAACAACTTTTACGGTTCAGCTTGACGGTCCGTAAAACTTTTTACAGTCAGTCTTTCTCTGGCATAAATCTGAGATTGCAGAACTGAAACTGATTTTCAACTTTAACTTCCCCGTCTTGGCTTCCTAAACTCCTGAATCATGAACATGGTTTAGTTTGGAGATACGAGGTGTTACAGTACATTTGCACCATTTTGGAATGGCAGGGATATATATCCACCACTTTTATAACGGGTGATATATCTGCTCTAAATCGCAAAGTTAAGGGGTATTTTGCACATTTTCCCATGTAACGAACTTAAATAGAGGGTGTTTGGATTGGTTTTTCAAAAAAGTGGCTTATAAGCTAAAAACTAAAAGTCATAAGTTGGTCCTACCCAACTTTTGCTTTTGACTTGTTTTTGTATCTTTTTAGCCTTAAATAAGTGCTTAAAACACTTTTTATCTCGCTCAAACAACTCAAAAAGTAGAAAAATAATTTAAAAGCCAAAAAACACTTAAAATAAATCAATCCAAATTCACCCTTGAATCTACTTCTCTAGTCCCAAAAATAATCGCTCGATGCTTTTCTTGATAAAAACATCAAGCCTTCAACTAAGTTGACATTGAATGCTAGTAAATTGAACTATCATCTTGTAACTATTCCACACAACTAAAAGAAGGCAGAATTCATATATTGCACAGTTGTGGGCATATAATAACAATAATGAGAGATGTACACAAAATACAATATGTAATCAATCGATCGTTATTCAAATCTTAGCTACTTCAAGATAACAAATCAAAAGAAATGTGTGTAAGACGAAACATTAAAGACAGTGACCAACTTCAAGCAAATTAAACAAGAAAGAGATCACTCCACTCATGTATCTACTTAAGCCACTTCAAGAGTACTTGTAGGCATCTCCAATGGGAAATTTGTTGTTTCATTGTGAGCAGCGCCATAAGGATAGAACATAACCTTGTAGTCTGTAGTCCAACTCTGACAAGTAAATGTGCTTGTAGGATCATCTTGAGGGTAACTATAGGCATCAGGGCATCTTTGTTTGAACCATCTTGACAACTTTGTAGGACCACATGGGCCCTGAGTGCAACAATATTGTTGTCCTCCAAATGTGGTACATGGGTTGTTACATCCTCCAGGTACCCTAAGCTGACTAGAGCATTCACCATTTATATTGGCAACACATTGAATTGGATGACATTTTCCAAGACCAGGCCTAGTTGGGCCAAAAGACGTGGGAATGTTAAATCCAGCAATAACAGAAATGTCCTAGAAATCCAAGTTTCCAAATTGGTTCAAGGCATACTCAGCCAAGGTGTTTGGCAGTTTATCCTATCCTTTGCATTCTATGACTTCACCACAGTCACCGGTCTGACACCAACCTCTACCACCACCATTGAAGTTGCAATTAGTACGACCCCATATACGTGCCATTTTAGTACCCAACGGCGCCCAAAACCACCAGCTCTGACCTTGCTCGATCCTCCTGCCACCGCCTATAGGGGTTGCCCGCCCAGACTGTGTATGGACAGTTGTTGTGGACCTCAAATACGCCGGAAGCATAAGTGTAAGTCACAAAGGCAAGGAGGGGGAACACTAAACAAGTTGTCAAATGACTTATTTTAGTGGACATCTTTTGAAAGAGAATATTTGTTGTTGGATACATTGACAAATGAGAGGGGTTTATATAGGGGTATGGCGGCTTTTTGCACTATGGAGATCAATCATACATAAATTGACACTTGATTTATTGATAAATAAATAATCTTGAAAGATGCTTTGGTAAAGGTAGAGCTAGGCGACTAATTGTAAGGGCCTGACAAGTGACAATTATAATTATGTACATACATATATAGTTTATATCTGGTGATAATGCTCACGAGCAAACTTTGTCGCCAAAATAATTCCACTTGAAACTAAAAGCCGCCAATATAGTATAAATCCTGGATTAGAGACCAAAATGTAGTTATTATCATTTTCCCTGAAAATGAAAAAGAGAAATGTAGCTTGTTAAGTCAAAATTAGACTAACCAGTGTATGAATTTGATCTAAAGACGGTCAACGATATGGGGGATTCCGAATTGCACTTATTTAGAATTTTGATAATGCATCCAAATTAGGAAAGCTCTAAAGTAATTCATTTATACACTCTCTCTCTATATATATATATTTCTTTAGTTGAACAAAGATGGGCATGTACCTCAAAATTTAATCATGATAAATTAGTATGATTTGATGTAAATATTGAGCGAGTGAATTTTTATTGCTTGTATATTTTTTTTTATGTGCTCGATCCCTAATTTACCAATGGATTGTAGAGGTGCTACTATTAGAATAAGTCTCATTGTTTAGATTTTGTAGTCCTTTACAAACTTGATGTTAGTTTTATGTTATTTTTACAAGAAATCTTTCATTTTTATACATAAGAGATCTGAAAAGACTGTTTTCTTCTATTCAATTTGTAAATGGCCATAAAAGATCATTTCGTCGGTTTTAGTTACGATAAAGCTGAAATTCGGGTAACTGTTGTGGATTCTTTTTATCTCTTTTTCGAACATGTAAGATGAAATGTAAATGTGTAACGAACTAAAATAGTGTGAGTTTTCTCCTTCGTATCTAATTCTCTGATCACAAAAATAATCGCTCGATACTCTCAATGATAAAAGAGGAGGCATATTATACTAATGGGAGATTTACACAAGAATGATAATTTCACACCGCTTTTAATTTTTTACCCCATTTAAAAATTATGGAAAAACAATGTCCGTGCAAGGAGTTTGAATTTAATTCCTGGCGGATCATCAAAAAACTAGTCTTGCCACAACTCATGGTGGGATCACCAGGATTTAATACAAATAATCCTTCCAAATCACTATGAATTCGAATAGTTATGTTTTATCATAAAATCTTAACAAATCTCAAAGAGATTCTGATAGATGAGCTTGCCACAAGTTTTGCAATATTTTAGAACAAATTGTATCATAATTTTAAAACAAAATCATTCACAAATCTTAGCGAATAATAACTAATTTGAACATGTTAGTATAAGGGTCCATGTTACTCAACTCGTAGATAGGCCCAATCACCCGTTTGTAGAGACAATCATATGTTAAAGGGATAAAGATATATATGACCATTCCGGTGTAACTATTGCCATCTAATGACCCAAGAAGCTTCATAGATATTTTAAACTTTTTTAAACTAATTTTATTTATAGCTATTTTAAAGTTAATCGTAGCATATATATAAAAATTATATTATTATTGTATAGAATATGTATCACTACTATATATGTATAAAAAATGTATTATATATATAGAAATTATATCATTGTTGTAATAGAATATGTACCTAAAATATATGTATATAAAATCTATTATTAAACTATTCTATACAATTTGGTGTAATAAACGTATATAACTAATACTCCTATTACATTAAACTTATCTTTTATAGGTTATTTTTCCAATTCAAGATATCACAGTATGATTCAGAATAGTTAGATTAAGAGCGAAAGAATTAAAAACTAATTTGGCTCTATTGATAATGACGATGACCCCGTCCTTAGCACCAGCATCTAAGGTGAAGGAAAAGTGTGTGAGAGTGTATAGTGAAATTTTAGATTTTAGCTAAAGCTGAATTTTATTTTGGATCTAAAAGTTATTTCGGGTCATTTATTTAAAATTAGACTTTTTGGGCCTTTTCTTTTAGTTGGTGGCCACCGGAGCCAACTGAAGGGCAAGACAGCCAAAGCAATGGCTGGGGGTCCATTTTCACTAATAATAGATTTATGAATTAATTTTTTTTTAAAAATAATTACTCCAATGTTTATGACTTTTCGCTTCCCGAAATTCAAACGGCATGAACTTTGACTAATATTTAAGATGTGTTTGTTCACTAAATTGATATGAATAAAGTAGTAACTTAGAATACTTTTCATATAGTTTTTAAATATATAAATTTTAATCTTAAATTATTTAGTTAATCTAATATTCAATTTAGCTTCAAAATTTAGACAAATTGATTCTCGAAAAGCAAAAAATATCACATAAATTGAGACATAAGGAGTAATATTTAAAAATAAAATATAATAATTTTAAATTTAAAAAAAGGAAGAAAAACTATTTTATTTGTTGCTAATGTTGATTGCATCGGTTAAAAAATTAACTTCATTATAAAAATATACAAGAATTTTTTTTAAAAAAAAATTAAGGTCTCTAACTAAAATTTAGCTTTATATCACCGAGGACGTTAAACCGGCCCTGATGGCCTCACCATGTCTTTTTCCGTGTGTTAAACTACAAGTCTACTAAGCAGGAGGCAGAGACAAACTATTGAGCTACAGCCCATTCTCAACTATCGCTATATTGGGCCAAAGAATTGGAGATTGCGTAAAGTGTTAGTCGCCTCCAAAACCTGAACGAGACAGCCACACCTATATTGTCTTTCGAAAGTGGACAAACGATAAAATTAAGTTGGTCAAAGTTTATGGCAATATTCAGTCATGAATAAATATATATATATATATATATAACAATAATATACTCAGAGTAATTTCACAAGTGAAATCTGAAGAGGGTAGGATGTATGCAGATATTATCTCTACCTTGATATATATATATATATATATATATATATATATTGTATTGAATATTTTTTGTGAAAATAATGTCATCGGTACTAACTTTAACTTTAGGTTCGGGCTCAAATCTTGGGAATGAAGAAACTTCTAGTAGGGGTTTTTCATTTTTAGGCCATTGGTGGAGCCACAACCAAGCAAGGGAGTTCAACTAAAATCCCCTTCGTCGTAAATCTACCTAGTATATAGTTTGAAAATAATTTTTTGATTTAAGTTTTTTATTGGGTTAATATAGTTAAAAATTTGTTTAAGATCACAAGTTCGTTTACTAGTTTAACCTATTAGTAATTTGTTATCATTTTTATCATACTATCAATTACTAATATTTATCACAAATATTTACCTATAATTCTCTTATAAGTAATTTTATTACATAAATTATTTTTCCCACCATTGGCGAGTTAGAGTTCAGCCCATCGTCCGGTTAAAGTTACACTAAACCCGGTCTAACCCCCACCTAAACCGGTCTCCTATTCGCCTGTATAAAAAACATAGGAGTAAGCACGAAGAAACTCTGCATGTTGGGGAATTTGACCCTGTCTCATTGATCAGTTGTACGCTCCCAGAAAATTGGCCACCGGAGCACATCCCGCGATTTACCTGGTAATAGTGTTGAAGGACCGGTGCTATTACCTCCAGGACGTAGTCAGGCGCAAGCCTGGAGACCTGGATTATAAAAAAAAAACATAGGAGTAACATATACTCAACGTACACGCCCCCCAAAAAAAGATTCAATATCTGTCCGAAAATTCTTGCGAGAATCTAACTTTCTTTTCTTCTTGGGATCTGTGATACATTTGAAAATGGGACGAGGGAAACTTCTTGTTGGGGCTAAAGGCCTTGACAACACTGATTTTCTCAGTAAGTTTTATTAAATTGTTTGATTAAATTGTCTCTTTTTTTTTTTTCCTTCTACTGATTTTCCTGATCTGCTCAGTTTAATAATTACAATTTTGTTTTAAAAAAAAAAAGAGAAGAAAATTCATGTCTTTAAAACGTTTAATTCACCATGATATAAGAAAGAAAGGGAAAAGAAGTAGAAGTGATCATGATCATATTGATCCATAAGCACATGATTTTGTATCATGGATCTGGTTAATTATTTGCTGCTAATAAGTTGATGTTATCTTAATTAATCAAAGTAATTCCCGATTGTTACTTGTGTGATATTCTTGTGACATTAGCATTTAGCTTCGTGCCTAATCAAACAATATCAAATAAAATGGAATTCAGTAAATAATCAATAAAGAGTTGATTCGTCTTGGCCATTTGATCGACTTCAATTTGGTACATTTAGTCTAATTTTTAAGGTTATTTGAAGATCTGTATTGATAAATGTACACTATTAAAATGGCACAAGAAGCTTTTTTAGTATCTATATATATAAACTTAATTCGATTCATACTCTGTATTTGGCCTGTTAAAAGATGTAATCTTGGTGATACAGATAATATGGATCCATATGTGATCCTAACTTGTAGATCTCAGGAGAAAAAGAGCAGTGTTGCATCAGGTACAATGTCATACTAATCCTTTGTTAATTTGTCTTAATCAGTTTCATATATTGCTCAAGGAAAAAAATGAAGTTTGATCAATAAGATTAATTATGATCATATTTATGTTGGCATTTCATAGGGAAGGGATCTGAACCAGAATGGAATGAAACATTTGATTTCTCCATTCTGAGATGTTCAAGGATTGTTCTTGAAGATAATGGACAGTGATTCTGTCGGTGAGGACGATTTTGTTGGGGAAGCCAAGTATTCATCCAATTATAGGCGAATCTAAGATTTATATATATATATATATATATATATATATATATATATATATATATATATATATATATATATATATATATATAAAAAAAGCATTTTATGTAACATGGGGCGAGACGTAAGCTCCGGGACACGGGGTAAGTCTCATTGATCTACGGGCCGTATGTCTCATCTATCTTCAATTTTATAATTTTATTACTAAAAATTAAGCAAAAGTAAAATTTCATTAAAATTCTGCAAATAAATTCGAATAAATCACCAATAATATAAAGAAATTGTTATAATTATTATTTGAGAAATATAACAACAACAAAAATTATACTAGCCTAGATAATCTTTAAAATAAAATCTTCATCCACTTTATTATTAGTCTCCACATCTATTGATCATTTTCACCCTCAACTAATAAAAATGAAAAAGGTTGCTTCGGGAACATAGTGCTATGAAATCTCTATCCCACCAATTTCGGACATAATCATTTACAAAAATTATTTATGACTGTGTTATTTATATATATTTTAGGAAAAACACTACATGAAAACATGATAACGTAAAGTATAAATATCATTACACCAATAATAAAAATTATAATCTATAGTAAAAATACTTTTAAAATAAAAAAAATCAATTTTAACGCCCGGGCATACGCTTTTACGCCAGAGTCTTACGCTTTTGCACTTGGAACTTACACCCCCAAATTCTAGGGCGTACACCCTATGGATTTACGCCTTTCATTTGTGTTCCGGAACGTTTTTGGTACGCCCCGCCCCAAAAATATCTCTGAAAACACTGATATATATATATATAGAAAACTTACATATGAAAAGGTGGAAGGGGTGTAAGCACAACTCTTCTGAAAACTTCACTCTTACAATCTCTTAATAAGATAAAAATTGAAATTGAAAAAAACTACCTAGAATAATTCTCGGGTCTTCTTTAAATAGGCAGTCGGATCATCAACGTGTCAAAACCATAGAGGTAGGAAAAAAGGCAGTATGTGCAAGTGGACGACATCTTCACCTTTTATCATGGAAAGTGGAACGAACGGTAGCCGACGCTAACAAACAAACAACTTTATAAAAGTATATTTTGCTAACGCCAATAGACAAACAACTTTATAAAAAACAGAACCAACTGCATTATTACTTAAGAGGGTCCACTCCCTGAATTTCAAGACAGTCGTCTTCATTATTATTCTGGCTATCTCTGTCACCTTCTTGTGTGCATGCCATCTCATCATTCTCGAAGAGGTCGAGAACTTTCTTTTTCAGGCCTTCCTTAGATGTAGACCCGATCAAATTTAGAAGGGCAATCATTAGGTATTTCTTTGAAGATGGAGTACCTACTGATGAGTCAAGAGGCTGGTTGAATCTTCTTCCGACTTCAAGATCAATAATTTTTGTAGTGAACCTTTCAGGTTATAAGTGAGTAGTTATAAACTTGTCCCACCAACGAACATGAATATTCCTGGTTAGATGAGGAACCCAATGTGAATCTCCATCTTCATTTTTGTTGAATCGGTATGACCATTTCAGGATCCACGGGAGTTCGTATAAGACTAAGAACCATAAAGAACACCATCCCTTATCAGAGAAATGAGCATTTTCTTTCAGAATTTTTTTATAAGAATCAGTTACTTTAAAAGGGCAAATAATCAACTGTAGGACCCCAAAAGAGGAACCATTTTTTAAACCAATTGGGTACTCATTTAAGCTCTTTCAGATTAAATTGGATAAACCAAGTATAAGAATCCCTAGAGTTTTGAAATAATAAAATATTTTTCCATGCTTCAAGATAATCCAAAAAGGAATAATTTCTAGGTTTGAAACTGGAGTCTTGAAGAATATATTCTCTGGTGGAGTTATATCCCCATTCTTCCACAGTGATGATTTTTAAAATCACAAATTTTGAAAAAGCAATCATATGTGGATTATCATTGCGGAACCGGTATATGACCTCGATAGAGCCAGTTTCTTTCAAAACTTGTTCATACCAATATCTGGATTTTAAATCCGTTCGCATATGATCTTTTAGATACTTGTTAGTTATCATCTTGGCGTCTTTAACACATTCGTTGTCTTCAACGACTAAAAGAGGAATTTCATTCGTCCATAAAAAGGAATTTTCATCAATAGCCTTTTGCTTGTTTATATTAAAGTGTTGGGTTATTTTATGTGGATTAGGGCTTCTCATTTGTGACTTCTGCGAGGATGAGGAGGAATATGATGTCCCAGATCTTTTAGCTAGTCCAGGGTTTGCCACCATCTTTCCTTTGTTAGTGTTGTTCTTTCCCCTGCAAAAATTCACGAGTTAAAAAATCAGGCAGAGAATTAGTCTCGCCTTGTATATACTCAATATCAAAGTCAAAAGAAGATAAAATGGCTTGCCATCTAGCAAAAATCTGTTTAGACGCAAGGTTTTTGACATCTTTCTGCAAAATTTCTCTTGCAGACTTGCAATCAACTCTAATTAAGAAACGCTGATTTAGTAAGTCACTTTCAAATTTAGAAACCGAATGAACGATGGCTAAAATTTCTTTTTTAACCGTCGAATAGTTTTGTTGTGCAGGTTTCCAAACTCCAGAAGTGAACCGTACTAGAATCTCCTTTTTATCAGGGTTTCTTTTCTTCAGGATCCCTCTGTATCCTTCTTTGGAGGTGTCAGTTTCGACTATTTTGAAGTAGTCGGGGTTAGCTAGAGTGAGACACGATAGTTCTCTAACTTTTCATTTCAGAATCTTGACTGCATCCGAATGTTTCTGTGTCCAAGGTTCCGGATTCTTCTTCAGTACTTCATGCTTCCGAGAAACCTTTGCAACTGCTTTTTCTCCAAGATTTCATCTGGAAACTTATCAACAAACATAATAGCTCGGTCAATCGGGACAATTAGTCCCTTATGAATGTTGTGACCAAGGAAACGAACCTTTGTTATGAAGAGTTTCATATTCTTTGCTGATACAACAAGTCCTGCACTTATAACTACTTTCAGGATTATGTTTAGATGCTTGAAATGCTGCTCTAAAGAGTTAAAGAAGACTAAAATATCATCAATATAGACTATAGTGAAAGTAGAATATGGATTAAAGATCTCATTCATGATATTTTGGAATATGAAGGAGCATTCTTCAAACCAAATGGCATGACGTTCCATTCAAATTGCATGAATAGGACGTTGAAGTCTGTCTTGTACCTATCAGGTTTGGCTATCTGGATTTGCCAGCATCCGGATTTCAAATCGAACTTGGAAAAAATGACAAAACTATTTACCCTGTCTAGGAGACTCTTCTTATTAGAAATCGGGTATCGAATCCATCTAAGAGCCTTGTTTAAAGGTTTGTAATTTATTACTAACCTAGGAGCTCCTCTTTCTAGTTCAGCTGTGTTTTCAACGTAGAAGGCTGAACAACTCCAAGGAAACATGCTTTTTTTAATGAGTCCCTTTTCTAGGAGCCGGTTTTTCATCTGGATGGGTCTAGCCTTGGTAGATATTTTCCTTTCATCAAATTCTACTTCATTGGGAAGAGTGATCACATGTTGCTTCTTGCTCCAGAATGCGCTGGGTATCTCCGCACAAACCTATTTCTAAAGTTTTCTCTTAAGGAATCAATTTTGCCAGTAACGTCCTTTTTCAAGAGACGTTCTTCCTTTCTCTTAAATAGTATCTCCTCTTTTAGAGAGCACCAGAAGTTTTCTTTGTTGACAAACTTTTGATGGATAACATTAATATATTGTTGTTGAGGCTTCTTTGAGAATTTAAACAATACATTAATTCCATCCACTAAAGTATAAATTCGCTCTTCAGAGGCACTAAAGGGATAAAGCATGTTTATAAATGGAGTTCCTAAAATAACATCATGACTTAAACTCTTTACCATAACAAACGGTGTTTCGAAACATACTCCATCTTGTAAGACTGATGCATCAAAGATTTTGTAGTGAATTTTCATCGGCTTATCACTAGCGTCTCTCAATCCTTGTGACATCTTTGTGAAGTATTTTGTGGGTATGACCCCTTCACAAAAACAGTTAAGGTCTGCTCCGGAATCGACCAACACTTCCATCGTGAACCTGTAAGATTGGTTAACTATAAAAGTAACAATAGTGAACCATTTTTTAGATATCACCTTATCGATGTTGTTAACAATCTTCATGGTGGTAAGTTTGGGTTCATGGACAGGAATGTGACATTCTAGATGCTTCTCAGTGTATTCATCGAACATTTGATCAAAGTTCTTTTCAGTTTCTTCATCGCTATTAGCGAGGCTCTTTTCAGCCTGAAGTTCAAGGATCTGAACTCCCCTTTTAAGATCTTTTAGTTCAGATTTCGCACTCTTAACTTCAGTGTGAAGATCGTTTAGAGTAGGTTCTTTTTTAGAGCTTTCAATTATACGATCAAACACCATTTTTAGGCTATAAGTTTGGGGAAATTTCTTAGTTATGACATGATCTCCCCTTTTACTTTTGGCCATAACCAAGTAGGTTTCTAATTGAATCCTTTTTCCAATAGGATAATCTATTTTGTCAATAAGGTCTAAGATTAGTCCTTCTTCTTGGGTCGAGACACGGATATTAAGGTTGGAACACTTACAAACAACCTCTTCTTCTTCAGAGCTGGAGTTGTCAGAAGAATTTGAATCAAATAGTTGCTCATTTTCAATGGCAGCCTGATTGTTATCAGAATCTTCAGAGTTCGAAGATTCTAAAAGCCATCTTTTTTAGTTGGTTATTTAGGTCGTCATCTATCGAGAGATTATTAATCTTCTCCTTCATCCTGCATTCATTAGCTTTATGTCCATTTCCCCCACATTTAAAGCAAACAATGTTATGATTACCTTTTTGTCTTTGGAAGCTCTTATTTCTTCCCAATATTTTCTTCGGAATGATCTAAAAATCTGGGTTGTGATGATCCTTCTTGGTCATCTCTTCTTTTCTTATGTAACCCTTTTGCCCTTTTTCGGGGGACTTCTCCAGGTGGTTTTTGGACAAGTTGGTAGCCAAACTGCTCGCAGAAGTCACCAAGCTCGCGGTTGCCTTCAGCCTTCTGCTTCTTTAATTGGCTTCGAAGTCAGCGCAAATTTCGGCGGATATATATATATATATATATATATATATATATATATATATATATGTTCGAGAGTGTGATACGCGCACCCACTGCTAATATGTATGTTGAGACTTGAGATCAGTATATATCTACTTTCTAGTCATGTTACACAAAGTGGTCTAAATTATTCAGATTTTTTTTTTTTGGATAATTGGGGTGTCCTAACTTGCACGTACCTCGACTAATATTATCGTGCACCTGATACCTACCACAACTTGAACGCACCTTGACTAAATATACGGGGTACCTACTTATCCCACCAATGCAAATACTGAATAACTATGGTCCAGCAAAGTTCAGACAAATAAGAAGTGTTTTTACCTCAGCTTGAATCTGAGAGCTTATAGTTTTCAACTCACTTCTTTGGTCACTAGGACAATACCCTTGAGTGTTAAACTGTTAGTAAATTATTAGTCTTGTTAAAGAAGTTGATTGGCTGATATTTGTTTTTGAGCTACTCAATGGTATGATATTTGCAGGATACCAATTGAGCTAGTGTTTTCAGAAGGGAGCATCCCAACACCATGTTATAATGTAGTTAAAGATGAAAAATACCGTAGAGAAATTAGAGTTGGTCTTACCTTAAATCTTGAGGCAAGTTCTTTCTCAAATTTCATTTATATGCTTCACATTGAGTAGATTCTCTAAAGGAAAAAAAAGTGTGTGAAAGAGACAGTGCGTGTGTGTTTACGTCCATGACATGTGGAAACTAAACCCCAGATAAACAGCAAATGTGCCTCAATCCCGGGTAAATTGGGATCAACTATATAAATCATCACTATCTTGCGTCGATCATTTAAACCCGTTTCAATCATATAATTATAAAGTGACCCTGGATAAAGAACTCTAAATTTTAGCATATCTAGACATGCAAGTATAATTGGATGCTAAGTGCATTACGCCTTTTGCTATGTTGTAGGAATATTCCGAGAGAGAGTGTGAAGAAAGCTTTGGCGGATGGAAAGAGTCTTCTTATTGATGTGAAGCATCAGTCCATTGATCAGTTTCTTGTTCCTCAGTCAGATTTGATTCCAGCTGTTGTGTTCCAACATGTAGTTGAATGAAATACTGAGATTTTCTTTTTCATTTTTTGTGGTTTAGGAGAGGGGTTGGGGGGAGAAGTTAGATTTTGATGATGCTATTTCCCGTGATTTCATGATTTCAATTTAATGTATCATACACTGAAATTTAAGGTTTATTATGCAGAATGATTTTACCATTGCTTCCAAAATGCCAAGTTCTAATTCCACCTGGTAAAATATCCTGAAATTTCCAGGGAAGAAATCGCTCTTAACTTGCCAAGACCTTTTTTAAAAATAAAATAATGTTGTAACCAACTTATGCGCTCCTTGACTATTTCACATAATATCTACTAATTTCCACCAACACAACTATCAAAAGGATTAGATAGATGAGAAAATATCAACTAACATTCTTTGCATCTACTGAAATATGAACCTTGGTCTCTCATAGTTTCAGACCACTACACCACACCTTCTGAGTGCATTTGTGATCTTTTCATAAATAAGTAGCCTTTTTGAAGAGGCATTTTGGATGCATCCACCAACTGTATATGCCTTGACAATCCAGTGATAAAAGGAACAAAGAGAAAACAGACAAATTTACGTGTTACAAAAGCTTAGAGATCCAACCTTATACAGTACATTTAGCAAACATTTGTCTATAATGCCTTTTGAAATGTGAATAAGATTGTCTAAACTGCAACGGATCGCGGGATATAAGCATTCAAAAAATTACATCTACATTTCGACCAGCTATCCTGGTTCGAACAAATCTAATTTATCCATGTCACCCCCACATACATTTGATGAAGCATCACCTGTGGTCAATCTTCAACCAATTATAGACACCCCAACTCTAGAAACTGCATTATAAATGTTAAACAGCTAAAGGGTAACAGCTGCACAAAAATGCATTCACAGAAGAGCAGCACCGTTTTATTAGTTGATCCATCAATACACTTTAACACTACTCTCTCTCAAGGCATTCACCTTTGAGATTTAAATTTGGATTGATAGTCCTTAGCCTGGGTTCCCCAAATCCCACTTGTGGGATTATAGTGGGAATGTTGTTGTTTGTTGTTGTAGTCCTTAGTCTGGGTTCCCCAAATCCCACTTGTGGTATTATACTGGGACTGTTGTTTGTAGTTGTAGTCCTTAGCCTGGGTTTCCAAACCTGCATTTTGAGAAACAACACTACTGCAACCTGGTATGCTATTATTTCCAGTGGACAAAAAGGTCTGATTTATTGGCGGTTGATCCTTGACGACGTGCTCCTCCGGTGGAGCACAATGGTTTGGAACATCATTCATGTAAAAGCTGGAAGTGTTGAATAATGGCAGTTCAAAGCAACCATCATCAGCCTGAGAGTAGGAAGGATTGAAATCTTGATGGGCCGATCCCTGAAAGGGCAAGGTATTTTCTACTGGTATTGCACCTGTAAGGGTCTTGAATGCAAATTCCATGCATGGGTCTGACCAATAGTCCCCAAATGGATAAGAAGCTAGTTGCGCGTGCAATCTTCTGTTCTGTTCATCTTGATTCTCAGTTACCAGCTGCCCTCCTGTTTGCTTTTCTCTAACAGGCTGGCTTTCCACATTAAGATCCACACTTCTCTGTGATGGTTCAGCTAGTCGTGGACCTTGCCATTGCTGGTTTTCCACATTAAGATCCACAAATCTGTGTGATGGTTCAGCTAGTTGTGTATCTTGGCGTTGCTGGTTCTCCACATTAAGATCCACAGTACTTCTCCATGATGGTTCAGCTAGTAGTTGTGAATCTTGCCATTGCTTGTTCTCCACATTAAGATCCACCACACTTCTCCATGATGGTTCAGCTAGTAGTTGTGAATCTTGCCACTGCTTGTTCTCCACATTAAGATCCACCACACTTCTCCATGATGGTTCAGCTAGTTGTGAATATTGCCATTGCTTGTTCTCATAATCTCGTTTCTCACTTACCTGTTCTACGGTAGACCCTTCTGAAACAGACCGGTCCTCCACAGGACTAATCAATGCTAATTCAGCTGGTTGAGAATAGTTCAATAATCTCTCCTGACTGTCTTGTTCTTCTTTAACCGCCTGGTGCTCCAAGTGAACCTTTCCACTTTCATGTGATATTCCAGCTGGCTGAGAATCTCGCAATATTCTCTCATCATTTTGCTTCTCACTTGTCAATCCGTTCGTAACTTTTTGCTTGTTAAAAGCTTGGTCCTCTGAGAGTGAGAGAAACTTCAGAACTTCCAATGGATCATCTCGTGATGAAGCTTTTTTGCTTAGAGAGGGCTGACCAGAATCGCCAGTTGCTAGATCAGTTTGCTGGGGCAATTCCCGACCAGAGATATTCAGGGGAAGGCCTGAAGAGGCTGAACTGTTAACCACAACTCGAAGAGCACGTTCACCTAGATCTAAATCAGCCACCATTTCTGGATTGTGGCGTGAAAGTCTCTTTGAGACCCGATGAGCTGGAGTAGATGACTTATTATTTCTGAATTTTCTCGACCGATCTGGCACTCCTTTATTACTATGCTTTTCCTTCTCATATTCTGGTAATTGCTGCCCTGGGAGGAAGTTCGACTGGGGAGAAACAGCTAATGACCTTCTAACATCAACACTTTCCGCAGCTATAGCTTTTGAGTCTCTTATTTCTGTTATATCAGCTACAATAGATGTACTGTTATTGGGGTTGAACACACTGCTTTCAGGATGTTCATTGGAACTCTCAGCTTGTAGTGCCAGTGAACAAGTCACAGAACACTTCCTACCTACATCAGCAACTCCTGTTTCAGAATTGAGAAACAACTATCAACATTTAGAGAATTCGGCAGGACATATATCAATGACAAGACTAATAGCCTGTTTGGTTAAGCTTCTAAAATCAGCTTATTTTAAAAAGTGCTTTTCAAAACAGTTTGTGTTTGGCTAATCAATTTTAAAAGTGCGTTTGAACAACAATTAATGTTTGGCCAAGATTTTAAAAAGTACTTCTAAGTGCATTTTCTCAAAAGTGCTTTTCAAAACAGTACGTTCGGGAAAAGCTACTTTTTTCAGCTTCTCAAAAGCAGCTTCTGCTTCTACTCAAAAGCACTTTTTTTCTCCTAAAAGCTGCGCCAAACACCTCAACTTTGAAAAGTTCTTTTTTTATTAAAGAAAAAAAAACACTTTTGGCCTTGGAGAAGCTTGGCAAATAGGCTACAAAATTGGAGGAAATGAAATGACTGCCGATACTGAATAATGTTGCATCTCCTATCAGAATTGGAGTTTGAGCAAAATTCCCAACTAAAATGTATCACCTTCTGATTCCTCGGTGGCAGAAAGTTGTCTTCCGGTCACAGAGCATCCTAATTTCTTGGAACTGGTGTCGTGTGTTGAGGGCTATCAAAAGAAAGAAGCTTTCAACTATCAGAGGTTTCTCCCTATCAAGGTAAATCAACATACACTTGTATTGAGAAATTAAAAATGAGCTTGCCGAACTTGAATCTTGTCATGAACATTGAAATGCATAAAGGATTTCTGATAACAGACCTCCATTAGACCAAATAAGGAGTAATCAAGAATGAAGTGAAGGAATTTCCAAATTATTTTGTCAGATAGAAACAGAAAGTAAAGACATGCCGCGAAATGTTAATTCAATGAAAGGACACTCTACTTGAAATTTCCACATGAATGATTATATTTGTATATGCAAAATGCTAGACTAAAGATTTTCCTCCTCGTTTAAGAACCCGCAAGGAAAAAAAAAAGCTTATATAATGCTTGGAATGGTGGTTGAAACCGGAAATCATTAAGGTAACTAAGTCATTCCTCCAACTTTCTATAGAATCATTTTCAGCTGTAGCTTATAAATATTCTCCTCATTTTAAAGAACTGACGAGGACAGGGATAAAGCTCAGAATGGTGGTCCAGTCTGGGAACTGTAAGGTACTGAGTCATTCATTTTAACCTTATATGATATCGCCTTTACCTATAGTTTCATATAAACTATTCTCTCGACATATTCCAATACGAATAGTATGATGTGGAATAATTCTCTTTGAACTTGGATAAGGTCATCGCTTTCCAATTTATCTTCCCTTCTAAAGCAGCCTACTCAGCCTCAGACGAAGCACGCCTTGTTTAAGAAGAGGTGCTTCAGCACCTTCAATACATGAAACAAAGTTTCACAGAAGACACAAACTTTAACACTGTTCCTACAGGATGGAATATATCTTCCTAGTACAACCAACAAGATTTATATGCAAGCTGAAAATCAGTAACATGGAGAACAGGAGTTATCAAACATGTAGCACGAATAGATTTGATGGGAAACACAGGTGGGAGCTCCAGAATGTACAGACTTACAGAATTATCCTTCATTGTTGAACCCGGATCCCTTTTGGTAGGTCTCATAGCACAACTTCTGATGTCTCCAGTTTGCAGATAGCGCATAACATCCTTTTTGGAGCGAAATACATATCCATGCACTGGATCTGTGTAGAACTGCAAGGACCAAGTTAACTTAATTCTCAGTACAAAATACTAATGCAGCATTCCGTGTCTGCTACATAAGCAGCGATATAACCCTTCTCCAGAAGCACCCTTTCTCATGCATATATCCCATATCTGCATAATGATGTAAAATAGACTTCTTTTTTATGAATTAGTAGGTGTAAAAAAGACTGGTTGAATAGGATGATGTGCATGAGAATGAGAGGGAGAGAGAAGCGTGCAGGGTGAGAGGGAAGATAGAAATGCTGAGGAAGAAAGAGAATACCGGGTCCTTTTTTATCCCACGAGTGGTTTTTCTCATTCTGAATTCTGTTTTCCAGCCTGGTGGTAATTCATCCACTGAAGCTTCTCTGCTCAGAAAAGACCGATCAGAATTGCCAGTTCCTACTGTAGGATTTTTATTCCTGGCAAGTATTTCCTTTTCCCAGCCAGGAGGTATATCATCCAGTGATTCAGAATTGCCAGTTCCTACTGTCAGATCTTTGTTCCGGGTAAGCATTTCCTTTTCCCACCCCAGTGGTAATTCATCTGCTGAAGCTTCTATTCTCAGAGAAGCCTGATTAGAATTGCCAGTTCCTATTGTAGGATCTTTGTTGTAGGCAAGTATTTCATTCTCCCAGCCTGGGGGTATTTCTTCCAGTGAGAATTTTCTGCTCAGAGAAGCCTGATTAGAATTTCCAGTTCCTACTAAAGGATCTTTGTTCTGGGCAGCTATTACATTCTCCCAGCCTGGGGGTATTTCATCCAGTGAAAATTTTCTGTTCACAGAAGCCTGATCAGAATTGCCAGTTCCTACTGTAGGATATTTGTTCAGTCCAAGTATTTCCTTTTCCCGACCTGGTGGTATTTCATCTAGTGAAGCTTCTTTGATCAGAAAAGCCTGATGAGAATTTCCAGTTTCTACTGTCGAATCTTTGTTCGGGATAAGTATTTCCTTTTCCAAGCCTGGTGATAATTTATCCCCTGATACTTCTCTGCTCGGATAAGCGTGATCAGAATTGCCGATTGCTACTGCTGGATCTTTGTTCTGGGCAAGTATTTCCTTTCCCGAGCCTGGTGATAATTCATCCCTTGAAGCTTCTCTGCTCAGAGAAGCCTGATCAGACTTTCCAGTTCGTTTCTTGGTAGACCTTTCTGAAACAGCAGACCAGTCCTCTGCAGGGAGTACCCTACTTACTGATGCTAATTCAGCTGGTTGCGAATTATTAAATAATCTCTTCTGACTACCTTGTTCTTCTTTCGCCAGGTTTCCTGTAGGCCTTTCTTTAACCGCCTGGTGCTCCAAGTGCACCTTTCCGCTTTCATGTGATATTCCAGCTGACTGAGAATCTTGCAATATTCTCTCATCATCTTGCTTCTCATTTGCAACTTTTTGCTCTTTAAAGACTTGGCCCTCTGAGAGACCCTTCACAACTTCCAATGGATCATCTCCTGATGAAGCTTTATAGCTTAGAGGGGGCTGATCAGAACTGCCAGTTGCTAGATCAGTTTGCTGGGGCAATTCCCGACCAGAGACATTCAGGGGAAGGCCTGAAGAGGCAAATTTCTTAACCACAGCTCGAAAAGCACGTTCACCTAGATCCAAATCAGCCACCGGTTCTGGGCTGTGGCCCACAAGTCTTTTTGAGATCCGACGACCAGGTGTAACTGGCTTCTTAGTTTTGGATCTTCTTAACTGCTCCAGTTTTTCTTTATTACTATGTTTTTCATGCTCAATTTCTGGTAATTGCTGCTCCGGGGGTAGATCTGACAGAGGAGTTGTGACAGCTGATAATCTTTTAATAGCGTCACTTTCAGCAGCTACGACTTTTGTGTCTGCACTTGAGTCTCTTATTTCTGGCTCTGTGTCTAGATGTATTTCAGCAGTTTCAATTACATTTTCATTTGAATGCTTTGCCTTTGTATCAGCTGCAGATGATGTAATAATAGTGTTCGCATTGGACACATCACTTTCAGGCTGTTTCTTGGAACTCTCGGCTTGTGCTTCCGGTGAACAACTAACTGAACGTTTTCGACCTACATCAGCAATCCCAGTTTCAGAATTGAGAAATAAATGTATATTTAAAAAGTTGGTAAGACACAAAATAAATGAGAATGAGTAGAATGGAAGAATTGAAATGACTGCTATTGATGGCCCAACACTTGGTCAAGTATATATCACCACTAAAAGTTGGAGTGCAAGGGAATATTAACTAAAGAAGTATCACCTTTGGATTCCATAGCACCAAAAGATTGCCTTTTGGTCTCAGAGCACTCTAATTTCTTCGAATTGGTGTTAGGTGTTGTGGGCTACCAAAAGAGAGAACTATCAAAGGTTAGAATTTTCAAAGTAAATCAACATCCAGTAATCCTGAGAATAAAGGAATTAAGCTTGCCAAAATTGAAATTCATCACAAACAGTGAAAAACATAGGGAATTCGTGATTACAGTCCACGACAATAAAACGACTAGTCAAAAACAAGATGCAGAAATTTCAGGGTCATGCCAGAGAATATTAAGTATGCCTATAAATGCTGGAGCTCTCAGAAAGTAGGTAAATCAATCAGGAAAATCTGGAAATTATCCCTGCAAGCATTTTTTTTTTTTTTGATAAGGTAGGGTAAACAAGCATTTCTTATTCTGTTTGGTCAGAAAGGAGCCACAAATGTTTTGATGGAATAACAACTCCAAACACTCCCTTAAGGCTAGAAGTCTTATGTTTATTTAGTTGGTGTGATCTATCTCCTGTAGACCCCTACACCTCTGGCAATTTTTTGGACTTCGTTAGCTCCTTATCCTTAGCATAGAACTTCATGTGATGGAGCCAACAAACTCTCTTTAGTAATTACTATCTTTTGTACTCTTTGCTTCTTGATCCCATCAATGAAACTACTTACTTCATCAAAAGAAAACAAAAATCAAGATTATTCTATTATATATAGAGTTGAGACATGTAGTGAAATGTTAATACAATGAAAAGACATTCAACTTCAATCCTACACTTGAACAGTTATATTCGATATGCAAAATACTAGATATAAAGATTTTCCACATTTTAAAAACTTGCAAGAGAAAATGACAATGGAAATGCCCAGGATGGTGGTTCATATCTGGAAACCATGAGGTATGGAGTCATTCCTTTTTAACCTTCTACAGCATTAGCTAGATTTTTTAATGATTCTCCTCATTTCAAGAATTTACACGGAAAGGTCATTGATTACGTTCATGGTTCAATCTGGAAACAGAAGGTACAGAGTCAAATCCTTTAACCTTCTTAGCATAGTTGGCTATATGTCATATAAACTACTGTCTCCGCATATTTAAATTCAGATAGTATGATGTCGAGTGATTCTCTTCAAACCTAGGAAACATCTGCATCTTCAGAAAGGGAGAGAGAGTGTAGGGTAAACTCCACGCCCAAATCCAGAGTAGTCAAAAGCGAAAAGCACAAAAAAGCGCCGAGCTTTAACAGAAAAGCGCAATTCAAGTGTGGGCTTTAGCGGAGAAAAGCACTATGAAGCAAAACAAAGAATAGAAATGTAATGCAGGAAAACCTAATTAAAATAAGGGCAGCCCGGTGCACAATTAAACACAAAATAACTATTTGGACAAAAGAATGGAAAAAACTATAATTAAGCTCTATATATGTTGCTCTGCCTTTTAAGACAAAACCCATCGGTGAAGGTGCACACGCCTTAGCACCTTGATACCTACACTAAAGCACCAATTCAGGGTTTAAGTGCACTTAAAGCTAGCCTTTAACAACACTACCCAAATCCCCCTACACCCGGAGTCCAAAAGTGGACCTTCCCCACCTTGCTCCCTTCATGACTAGAACCCGACCTGGTTGGAGGTGGAGAGTCTTTACACTTAGGCTATCGCTTCTCTTGACAAGTTATAGTGAGACTTAAAGTTTCATTGGATTCCTTTGACTTGGTATTCCACTAATGCAGCCTCTCTGTCTCAGAATAAAGCATACCTATCTTAGAAGAGGTTCTTACAGAAGACAGATTTTTACAGAAGACACCAACTTCACCAAAGTTCTTACTGGATCTAATATGTTTTACAAGTAAAGGGTGGAAACAGCTTCATCTCACTGGAGGCACGATCATACTAATATGACCAACAAGGTTAGTAGTAATATGGAAAATAGAACTTGTCCAACAACAGAGGTCACAGGAGAGCCGGATGGGATTTGGGGGAGAGGGGGGTGGGGGAGAGAGAAGAAAACCAGAAATGTTATGACTTACAGAACTTTCTTTCATTCTAGCATGTAGATCTCTTTTGATAGGTCTTATAGCACAGCTCTTGATGTCTCCAGTTCGTAGATAGCGAAAAACATCCTTCTTGGAGTAAAATGCATATCCATGCAGTGGATCAATGTATAACTGCAATAAAAGTCAACTTAAGATCCACAGTGAAACTGCGAATATAAATCTATTTATGCAGCATTCTTCACATAAGCAGCCCTTACTCCTGCTGAGGTAACACAGCCTTTCTCATGCATAACTCATCACGGCTTAATTGTGCAAAACAGACTGCTTGAATAAGATGATGTGCATGTGACTAGAGAGAGAGAGAGAGAGAGAGAGAGAGAGTACCGGGTCTTTTCTTATCCCACTAGCTTTTTTTGTTATTTTGAATTCTTTTTTCCAGCCTGGGGGTAATTCGTCCAATGAAGCTTTTTCGCTCAAAGAAGCCTGATCAGAGTTGCCAGTTTCTGGTGTAGGATCGGAGTGTTGGAGCAATTCCTGACCGCAGACATCCGGGGAGAGGCTCGGAGAGGCAGATTCGTCAACTACAGCTGGAAGAGCACGTTCACCCAGATCCAAATTGGCTGCCGCTTCTGGATTTTGACCTGCAAGTCTTTTGGACGCCCGACGACCAAGGTTAAGTGACTCTTTATTTTTGGATTTGCTTGACTGCTGCGTCGCTGCTTTATCACTTTGCTTTTCCTGCTCATTTTCTGGTAGTTGCTTCTCTGGGAGAAGATCTGACTGAATGGAAACAGCTGATGGCTGTTTAACATCAACACTTGCAGTTTCTATTTCAGCATCTTCAACTACATTTTCAAGGGAATGGTTCTCATTTATCTCAGCTAAAATGGATGTGATGATGGTGTTAGGATCAGACACACTGCAGTCAAGCTGTTTCTTGGAACTCTCAACTTGCTGTGCAGGTGAGCAAGTACCAAAACTTTTTCCCCCTACATCAGTAATTCCAGTTTCACAATTGAGAAATAAGTACCAACATCTAGAGAGAGAGAAGGAAAAATATTAATGAAGAAAAAATAAAATGAAGGGAATTGAAATGACTAGAACAGATGACCAGATATTGAATAAACGATACGCTCTCTCAGATTTGGACAATGGATCAATATTTACAACTACAGATTATTACCTTTCGACTCATCAGTGGAAAAAAGAGGTCTTCCTGTCACAAAGCACCCTAATTTCTTCAAGCTGGCATCATCTGTTGTGGGCTATCAAAAGAAAAATTCTGATCAGAGATCCCGCCCATTCTGGGTAAATCAACATCCACTAGTCTTGATAATAAACATATTGAGCTTGCAAACTTCAATTTTCTCAAAAATCATGTCTACAAAGGATTAGGGCCGAATCCTTCATGATACCAAAATAAGGCTAGTCAAGAACAAGGTGGAGGAATTTCGAGATCAATCAGTTAGACAGAAAGGATATACCCAATCTACAAAATGTTAGTACGGTGAAAAGACATTCAACTTTGATTTTACAACAACAACATGCCAAGTGTAATCCTACAAGTGGGGTCAACTTTGATTTTACACAATGATTATATTCGATATGCAATATCAGAAAAGATTCCTCCTCATTTAAAGGACTTAAAAGGAAAAAGGCATAAATAACATTTGGATGGTGGTTCAGACTTCAGATCTAGAACTAACGTATTGAGACATCCTTTTGCCATCCCACTAAACCGTCATTAGCTAAATTTCTTGCAAGTTTTGAGCCTGTTTTGACATAGTATCTTAAACATAGTTGCATTCCCCTCCTCAAATTGCATAGCAAGATGTGGAGTTATTCTCTTTAAACTTGGGAGTTTTCTAGTGTGACTAAAATTTCACAAATTCAATGACCCTGCCCTGCTTTAGAACTTCAGTACCTCCAACACACGAACAATGTGTTACAGAAGGCAGCAGCTACACTACCTTACAGGATGTAATATATTTTCCTACTAAAGGGTTGAGACTATCTCACGTTAAAAATATGACTAACAAGGTTCTGTATGCAAGCTGAACAGTAACATGAAAAAGGGGTTATCAATCCAAATAACAAGTGGCGATGGGTAGAGGGAAGGGAAAGAGAAATCCAGAAAGGTGTACAGAAGTATCCTTCATTGGTGAAGCTACATTCCCTTTTGCAGGTCTTCTAGCAGACCTACTAGCGTCTCCATTTTGTAGATAGCGGAAAACTTCCTTTTTGGAGCGAAATTTATGTTCATGCACTGGATCAATGTAAATCTGCAATGACCAAGTCGACATAAAATTCTGAACTTCGAATATATATCTACTTTCACGCCATTCCATGTCTATCATACAAGGAGCCACCTAACCCTGTTCCCATAGCACCCTTTCTCATGCATGCTAAAATACTGCATAAAGGTGTAAAATAGAATGTCCCCCTTAAGTAGAATATGCGTGTATATAAATATGGGTTTTGCAAACCTACTACATGAGTGTAGTAGGTTAGCACCATACACACTTTTAATTTACCCAGAATGTCCATACTATCTCATTACAAAAGGGGACTTTTCTGTCTTTGAACCAAAAAAGTAGAAGTTTCTCTCCATACTCTCCACCCCAAACCCACCCGAATCTTTCCGCCCGAAAATCGAAGCTCCTTCAATGGAATTCCTACTGCGGCTTCGATAAGTTAAGCCTTCCAATTCGTATATCCAAGATTGATCATGGAAGGGATAATGAACCCATTTTAGAACCAACTGAGGTGGTCTTTGTGGAGAAGAAAATGAGTGAATGGGAAAGCAGTATTGGACACATGGGGGTTTGCTTTCAATTGGAAAAGTCTGTTGAAGTTGCAGATGAACAAGAAACGCCCTCGCAGACTATTTCAAATTTTTAGCTTTGTTATGAAAAGATGCACATTTTCTAAATTTGTATGGTTTCAACCAATCCTTTCTAACTTCCTCTTTCCTAAAGATGGAAAAAAATTACTCAAACACATATTGTCATAAGTTCTACTCAAAAAGGGTGTCTTTAAAACTCAACCTAGATCAGCATATTTTGGTTCTGGGGATCTGCTCGTGCAATGGAATGGGGAAAAAGGACATGCAAGTTTGGCTTCTCAATTCACAGGAAACGGGAGCTTCTAGTGATGGTGGGCTAGAAAACCTTTATTAGCAGATCAGAAAAAGAAAAGGGGTATTTTGAGAAAATGAAAAGTGGGCATTGTGCTAACTACTACAATCATGTAGTGGGTTAGCAAAACCCTATATCACACATACATACATATAAATCTATATATGGTTGGATAGGTAGGTCGAAAGATAGATAGATAGCAAAACCCTATATCATACATACTTACATATAAATCTATGTATGTATGTATGTATGTATGTATGTATGGATGGATGTATGGATGTATGGATAGATAGATAGAGAGAGAGAGAGAGAGAGAGAGAGAGAGAGACATGGGAAAAAAGAGAAATACCAGGTCTTTCCTTGTCCCACGATCATTTTGTCGAATAATGACTTCTTTTTTCCAGCCAAGGGGTAATTCATCCGCTGAATCGCAGTCAACTGCAACCTAAATGTTACTACGAAATTCAGCAACTCATGGTGAATAAAGCAGCTATAAATCATATCTATCAGAAGCATCTGAGGTATTACAGAACAAACATTTTTTGCAGACGGACTGTCACTGTCAGGTTTCTGCCTTTTGGAT
Source organism: Anisodus acutangulus (assembly GCA_029783415.1). Taxonomy (NCBI): domain Eukaryota; kingdom Viridiplantae; phylum Streptophyta; class Magnoliopsida; order Solanales; family Solanaceae; genus Anisodus; species Anisodus acutangulus. Next base: position 26,656,525 of record CM056512.1, read on the forward strand.
AGGGGACTATGGGCCCCATTTTCTTTGGAACCCGGAGATGTTTTCTCATTTAAAGGGAAGTCCTCTCCAGTACCATGCTGAAACAAGAACATAATTACATGAGAATACTTGCAATATCCCAAGGGACCCACTGGATTGCTTCTTCAACAGCAACTTAGATAGTACTTGAGAATCAGTAAATCCATAGTGAATTAAACAATCAAATTTTTCCAGAGATATTTTGAGTATATTACTGAAGGAGAAGTCTTTGTAGAGGGCCTCTTAATGCCAGATTTCTTCCTTTTAGATATGCAACTCGGTTCCCCAACTTCTTCAGAATCCTGAGATGCTTTCTGCTTGGGAAATGACCCCTCCTCAATGCCATGCTGAGGAAAAAAAATCTAACGAGAACAAGTTGTAGTACTTAAATGCTATTGTTCAACTGCCACCGAGATGTTGCTAGAGAAATCAGTAATCCATAGTGAACTACACAGGTAACATTCAAATCTTTAAGCGGTATCATGAGTACTAAAGAACAAATAGTCTTTACCTCGGACTGGTCGGTGTCAGATTTCTGCCTTTTGGATATGCGACTCTGGCGCCCGATATTTTCGGAATCCTCAGATGCTTTCTGATTTGAAGAGGATACCTCACCATTTCCATGCTGAAATAAAAACATAATTACACATGAAGACGTAATAACCCAAGGCTACTGAAGAGGATACCTCACCATTTCCATGCTGAAATAAAAACATAATTACACATGAAGACGTAATAACCCAAGGCTACAAAAGCTACCATCAAATCTCTGGAACTTGCTTCCTCCATCAATCTTTTACCTACTTATTACTATCGGGAATGTCCAAAATATGAGTCAAGCTGCCCAAAGACAGATTTTTCCATTTCAAACTAGTTACAAACGCATGGTGCAACTCTTTAGAGCACTTTTCTCATTTCCAGCGGGCCACTGCCAAAATAAATAAAATAAACTTCCTTTTTTCTTAAAGAGACTTAGAAACAGAGTATTCATTATTAGAATTATGCAGATCAAGATACCAATAAGGAGATCAAGGCTCATACAAAGTACTTTTTTTATTGACTGCACCATCTTTATTATGTGGCTTCATATGACTTCTCCAAACAATCAAAGCTGAACAAGTTTCTTAAAACCTTTGATAGATTAGTTTCGATAAAATAATTTTGACTTGAGAAGAATGAAATTTGGTATCTCAAGAAAAGATATCTTCAGGTCCAATACATGTGCATGAATCCTTTAAAAAAAAGGTAAAAACAAACAGATTTTATCATGGTGAGAAGTTAAAGGGAGAGCTTACTATCTGTCCTCCTGCGATGTTGTTCTGCTTCATAGTTTTGAGATATTTAGATACTTCAGGCTTTGAATAGAATTTGCTTCCAGTTGATGGATCAATGTAAACCTGGAAGAATAGCAAAAGAAATAAGAATGTAAACTAAACATGAGATATGATTGGAGCATTTTATCTGCAAAGTAGCATTATTCCTGCTCTAACGGCCCTGGTCTTTCAGAGAAGCCGCAAATTAGGACAACTGCCGCTTAGTGGTGCAGCAAAAAAAACTGTTAAAAAGAAAAGGAGGCTACGGCCAAGCTACCAGACGCCCCTAGAGAAGTTTCTATGAGTACTTGGTTGAAGTTCCTATGACAAAAAGAACTCAAAATATGTATAATAAAAGTTAAATTAAATCATGAAGCTTCTTCAGTTTCAGTTTTCTCTAAAGTATTCCCCTCATTATCAAACCCCGCCTGGATGCAGCAGATCACTGTTTCAGGAGTTGGCCTAACGAATAAACTGGTCTGAGGTTTGGATATATAAACAGAACCAAATTTGATTTTGCTAAAACATATCATTTTATTATAAACAATGTTCTAAAATAGTAGCATTTTTATGAAGCTCACAGGGTATTTTACCCTCTGTTATACATTGGGGCCATTTACCCCCTTTGTGAGCAAATCCTCATGTTGCCCTTGACCATAACGCAACTCCAATCTAAAGTATAACGAAGGGTAATTTTAACCCTAGTCAAAAACAGAGGGTAGATTTGACCATTTTCCAAAAGTATTTAGACATGTGGAATTCACCCAGCCCATGCTGAAATGTCCTTAAATCAAGGGCAAAAAAGAGACATTTTGCTAACAGTAAGGGTATGAATCGCCCCAAAGTATAACCGAGAGTAAGATTAAGGTATTCCATATAGTACAGGAGTAAATTTGGACTTTTTTTCAGATTACATAACTAGTCTGTGCACCACACAACCCCTTAATGGAAGACTTTTGACCTTAATAACATATTCAACAGAAGCAGATATTGCCTAGAATCTGCATTCTCATCATTACCTCAACTAACAAATACTATTGACATTTTGGGATTCAGATAAACTACCAGCAGAAACAAAAGCAGCATGACCATCTGTATGCCACAAACTTTGTCATCTACGTGGAATTCGAGTGAACACAGCTATCTGTCTGTTTAAAGCATGAAATCTTGCAAAAAGACGTGCTGATACATCATCAAAATTGATACATAGCTAATATTTTTTTTGATCAAGCTATACATAGCTAATATTCCCGGAGGTCATACTAAAAAATCGAAATAAGAGATGCATATTATAACAAATCATAGCCACAAGTATTTTAGAGGTCGGTATACTTCCAATTTCATACCTTGTAAGTCGTACCAGCATGTGTGCCAGACTTACGAGTCTTCAACTCAACTGTCCACCCTGGAGGTAACCATTCATGAGAATTCTTTGTTCCCTCAACAATCTGATAATAACATGTGACAGACCTTAGAAGATAAGAACCACGTAGCAAAAAAGTAGAACGTCAGAGATACTTTACAGTCAAAACTCACCTCACTAACATTGTTCGTAGAGCAACTCTTATCTTGACTAACATTGTTCTCAGAGAAGCTCTTATCTTGATTATTCATTTGACTAACATTGTTCTCGGAGCAGCTCTTATCTTGATTATTCATTGCTTGAGTTACATCATGGCAGGTATCTCTTGTGTTCATGTACCGAGTGACTTCCTTCTTGGAATAAAACTTTTTCCCAGTCTCCACATCTGTATAGTACTGAAAACAGAAATGACAACAACATGTGATGCAAGCCATATAATCAGACAGTGAATGTAACAACTTTCATAATGCAGATTCTAAAGTTGCAACATCACTGCTTACATCCAGATTAGCCAAGACAGGAACACAAATACGTGAGGTACTCCAAAGAGAAGTTCTTTATGAAACACATCGAGAAAGAGTTCAAAGACCGAGGAGAGTTCTAATTCCTAAAGGAAATAACATTATGTTAGATCCATCATTCTTACAAATAGAGTCAACAATTTGATGCCATGTTTTTAGCATTTAGCCAGACACACATGTTCGACTGATAAGATATATGTAACATGCGGATCAGTTTCAAATAAATCAAAGACTGATAATTTATAACACGTGGATAATGGACAATTAAATCAAACAATCAACTATATGCCCATCCCATATTAGTTGGGGTCGAATATATGATTCATCTATAACCATTCCCGTCTATTCATCTTTGTTACTTTCCAATACTACTTTCTTGTGTTTTAAAGCAATGTAGGGGTTTTGTACAACTAGTGGTTCTCTAACTCTCTATTGCTACACCAACTAATTGGTACACATATATGTATCCTTTTCTTCCATGTTTTAGCTACGTCTTCTGAGACACCAGTGCTGTACCCACCTCATTAACTTAATTTTACAAAAGCAAAAGAAAACCTTGAATCCCACTTCGCCCACCTAAAGATGCAACACAAAAAGCTAGAAACGGGAAATTGACTTAAACTCTGTATTTGCAATACAGAGCCGAATGATACTCAAGTTACACAACTGATAAAACATTCAATAAAAAGGGTAATATCAAGATTGTGCATGCAAGTGGTAGAGTGGCAATCCCTAAGGGTACCCAGAAAGCTGAAGCAAACATGGAGGACCATCCCATTGTGTATCCTATGGACCGTATGGCGGAAAGGAACAAGGCCTGTTTTGAAGGGCATAGAAATCATATTTCTAGAATTAAGAATAAGTGTATTCACAACCTATATTATTGGTGTAAGCGTAGTTATCCAGTGAATGTGCATCAGTTTTTGGATTTTCTAGATTTGTTAGGAGGGGTGTAAGTCTTGTTTTTTGTCCCGGGATGTTTTCTGTAACGTTAGGTACCGTCTTGGTACCTTATTAATAAACTTTTACCTAATCCAAAAAAACAATAACAACGTTAAGATCCCCATTATGAATAAACCCATCAAAATGTACCATAGATCCATCTGGAGTTAACAACAGAATTGGCTTATTATCAACTTTAAATCAGACTTACTTAACAACATCTCCTCAAAAAAATGAACTTTAAATCTAACTTGAAGAAATGACTGTGAAATTCAGCTAAAGAGCTGACCCAGCATATCGGCCGATGCCCCAAAAAAAGAAAAAGAGCAAAACAACAACAATAATATCCGAATTTTGGATAGACCCATGAAAAATACAGCTAACCCATTTAGATTTTAACACAATGTCCTAATTTTTTTACTCATCTCATGAAAAATTCAATAGACCCATTTTTAATTAACAACAAAATTGACTGCTTATATACTCCAATGATGAGTGAAATTTAGCTCAATAAAGTTCAATTTTTACCTTGATTTTTCTACCGTTTGATACTTTAACATCCTCTGTAAATCCGGGTGGAGGCCAATCCGGCGAATCTCCGACGTCCATCTCGTCGGAATATCAGCTGAGCAGGCGGATTTTGTCGAGTGTGTTGGGTTTGGAGGTCAACAGATTGTTCTGTAAAAGACTATGGAAACAGGTTATGTTAGGAAACCACGTGTCATAATTATTTTCTCTAAATTTACTGCTAATAAAATAAAATTATTTTATATAATCTCAAATTTTTCATCAATACAAAGTTATAGGATATTATTGAAGCGTTGGAATTTTAATCTAATAGTCTTTATTAAATCGTTACTTTTTCATTATCATCATATCTATAAAAGCAATGAAAATAAGTTATGTGCGTAATGAGACATTGAAATGTTAATGAAAAATTACAGTTTGCGACTTGTCTAATATATTGATATGTTAATCAAAAACAAATTGTTTAAAAATTACATTTTGCGACTTGTTTAGTATATTGATATGTTCAACAACGATAATATATCCAGTGAAATCTCACAAAGTGGAATTTGATGGGAATAAAGTGTACGCAAATCTTACCCCTACTTTGAAAAATACAGAGGTTGTTTTCGATAGACCGCATACGTAATACATTAATATGTTAATGAAAAAAATAAATTATTTAAAAAATACATTTTGCGACTTGTTTAATTAGAAACATTAGTAAGAAATAAATGGAATTGAAATTCAAATGAAAAGTTTGACCAATTCAAATAGACCCATTCAAGTATCTAATTGATATTTTTCTTTCTTTTCTATTCTATATTATTTGTCACATATTCTTTTCTCTAATCTATTTCTAATAGTTTAATGTTGAAACTTGTTAATAAAATTATCCATTACATGAGTTTGTTCTTAAATGGCTATCAACCACAATTATTGCGAATTAATTCCAATTTGATCATTACAATTTGATAACAGTATAAATTTTATTAGCTGAGTTTCCCCACCCACCCTTATAACCTATGATTCACCACAATAATATGTCTAATTTCATATAACACGCATCGTTTTTAAAATAAGAAAGGAAAATGAAGAAATAAGGAAAGAAAAGATATGTTTCAATTATACTAACTCAGATGAGAAAAGTGTAAAGATATGTCACATGCGCCTAACTCAACATCAAAAACTAAATAATATGTCTAATTTCTTATGACATGCATGGTTTTTAAACAAGAAAGGAAAATGAAGAAATAAGGAAAGAAAAGACATGTTTCAATTATACTAACTCAGATGAGAAAAGTGTAAAGATATGTCACATGCGCCTAACTCAACATCAAAAATCAGCTCATGAGGGGAGGATTGCTCAAGTTCATATAAGCAAACCACCAGTATATTCCCCAATTAATGTGGAACTTTCACCCACTCTAACACCCCCTTCACGCCTAGGGTCCAACTGGAGCGTGGACCGGGAGCCGGACCGGGAGCCCAAACGGAAATGGACCTGGCTCTGATACCATGTAAAAATATGGCACATGGGTCTAACTCAACCTCAAAAGCTAGCTCATGAGGGAGGATTGTCCAAGTCCATACAAGCAAACCACCGGTCCATTCCCCAATCAATGTGGGACTTTAATCCACTCTAACAAAAAGTCTTTACTCCTATCTGAAAACACTAGTATTATCCAGAGAGTCGAACTTTATTTCCTTGTTATTTTATAGTTTGTAAAAATTATAATTTAAAATACTTTTTCGTAATTTTCAAATTCATATTTTGTTTACATATAAATTGAAAAGAATGCTCATAATTTCACTAATTAAGACTCAAACTGTGAACCACTGTGGTATTGAAACTGTTAGTCTAATAGTCCGTATAAAATATTGTATAAGATAATGTAGTGTTTGGTGGCCATATAACAAAAACAAAATAATGGTCATATAATTAATATTATTGAAAGAAATAATCCCTGATTATTCTCATTGATGAAGAGGTATTCATATACAATTTACAATCTCTAATTATGGAAAATTATATTCATACTATAATAATAAATCCTAATTATACTTGTACAAGAATCCTACAACTACGGTAAATTTATACAAGAAAGTTGGGTGCAATTTGGTTTCGGTTTCCCATGGTATACACAGGGGTATATTTCTGTCACACCCCGCAGTCATAGCGGACGGTTGTCGCACGCTGAGAATGTCCCTAAAATCTTCAAATAAAACCAAGGGAAGACCCTTAGTAAATATGTCTACAATCTGGTACCGCGAAGGGACATGGAGAACGCATACTTGTCCACGAGCTACCTTTTCTCGAACAAAGTGTATGTCCATCTCGATATGTTTTGTGCGCTGATGTTGGACCGGATTTTCATAAAGATAGACTGCACTCACATTATCACAGTATACCAAAGTAGCCTTTTAAATAGAAAAATATAACTATAGTAGAAGATTACGTAGCCAACATGACTCAGATACCACATTGGCTACCCCTCGATATTCGGCCTCCGCACTGGATCGTCATAAAGTAGCCTGGCGTTTTGTCGACCAAGAGACCAAGTTATCGTCAAGGAACATAGAATACCCAGATGTCGAACGTCTGGTATCTGGACAGTCACCCCAATCAACATATGTATATGACACAAGAGTAGAGATCGATGACAGATATAAATGCAATCCAAAATCAAGTGTGTCATGTATGTATCGGATAATGCGTTTGAGCGCATGCATGTGCTCAATTCGCGGATCATGCATAAATAACACACCTGCTGTACTACATACGTAATATCTGGTCTTGTGAAAGTCAGATACCGAAGAACCCTGTAAGACTATGATATTGGGTGGGATCCTCATATAGTGTGTTAGACGTAGCACTCAGCTTGGGTTCGGTATCAACCGGAGTAGAAGTAGACTGGCATGATGACATGCCAGCCCTCTCAATAATCTCTGCCGCATACTTTTTCAGTGATAAAAATAAACCACTTGCATGACGAGTGACTGCAATGCCCAAAAAATAGCTCAAGGGCCCCAAGTCCTTCATAGCAAATTCTGAACTAAGAAGGGACATGATAGACTTGCGTAGATTATCAGACGAGGCAGTTAATATTATATCATCAACATATAACAATATGTATGCCAGAGAAGTACCACGATGATAGATGAACAGAGAATGATCAGATATGTTGTGAGAAAACCCAATAGTAGACATATAATCTGCAAACCTTTATACCAAGTCCGTGGGGCCTACTTAAGCCCATACAAGTATTTTTTCAACAAACAGACATGATGAGGATAAGTGGGGTCACTAAAACCCAAGGGTTGATGCATGTAAACTGTCTCCTTAAGATCACCGTGTAAGAAATCATTTTTTACTTCCAGATGGTGAATGGGATATGCTTTTCGAGGGAGCTAGACTGAGCATAGTGCGAATGGTTGTCGGTTTGACTACCGGACTAAATGACTCTCCACAATCCACGCCAACATGTTGCGTTTTACCATCACATACAAGACGGGTCTTATACCTCTCAAAAGAACAGTCAAAATTTTCTTTATGAGTAGAAATCCACATGGACCGAATAATATTAACACCATGTGGACGAGGCACCAACTCCCACGTCTTATTTTCAATAAGAGCATTATATTCGTCATCTATGACCAATTTCCAATTCAGGTCATGAAGGGCAGACACTGGTTACGGTGTAGGGGAGATTTAGTGACATTAGAATTAAGATTAATATGATGTTTCGGTTTAAAAATCTTCCTTTGGCTACGAATAACGGGCCCTCGAATCGAGTTAGAATTGGACGAAATTGGGAAAATTATTTGATTGGCAACGGACTGGCTAGCAGGCAATGGACCTGCTGGCCCAACAAAGGGACGAGAAAGTGGAATTGCATCAGAACTGGCAGTGGGCCGAGAAGTTGGGTCAGTACCGATATCGGTACTGGGCCAAGACATCGATACACTACTGAGACCATGTGAGCCAGACGACACTGGACCAGGACAATTTGGGCCAACAGGCAGTGGCGGATTCGGTTCACGGGACATTTCGGATAAATGGTGAATAATATACGGTGAGATCCCATCATCAAAAAAATTATACGAACTAGACTCGGGACTACTCAATTTAGCAAACGGAAATTGGGACTCATAAAAAATAACATGACGATTAATTATGATTTTGTTAGAGGATAAATCATAACATTTGTAACCACGATGATTAGATGGATAACCCAAAAACATACACGCGGTAGAACGGGCTTTAAGTTTGTTAATTGTAGTAGATGGAAAAGTGGATAGCATAAACACTCAAACACCCTAAGATGAGAATACGATGAATCTTTATTGTAAAGAATTTTAAGTGGGGATTGATATGCTAAGCCTTTAAGAGGGAGGATGTTAAGTATATATGTAGTCATTTGCAATGCATGATGCCAAAAAAAGGTGGTAATGACGCATGGGCTAGTAAGGTACGAACAATATTATTTATGGAGCAAATTTTTCTCTCGGCCTTCCCATTTTGTGAGGACGTATGTGGAAAAGAAAACCAAAAAGATATGTCATTAGTGTCACAAAACTCTCGAAACGGCCCATTATCATATTTCATGTCATTATCACATTGAATATTTTTAATTTCCCGTTCGAATTGGGTATAGATGACTGCTCTAAATTTTAAGAATGTGGAAAGACTTGAGACTTTTTAGATAAAGGAAAGGTCCATAAAAATTAGAATAATCATCCAAAAATAAGACATAATAATGATGGTCCAAAGAATTTAAAACGGGAGATGTCCATAAATCACTATGAATAATGTCAAAAGGCATCAAAGTACGAGAAGTAGAGGCTACAAACGGTAATTTAACATGTTTTCCTAATGGACAAGAAGGGCAAAGTGGAGTACTACGCGTACTCTTACAAGCAATAAAATTATTTTGATGCAGAGAAGACATAATAGATGACCCCGGATGACTCAAACGTTCATGCCACAAGGAAGGAACAAGAGCGGCAAAGGTAGAAGGTGTGGCTTGACTCATAGAAATGGTGGTGATTGGAAAAAGCTATCCCCTGCGATTGCATCTCATTAGAGGTATCCCTGTCTTGAATTTATATTTGTATTAAGTTATGTGTGAATTTATATCCTATTTTAGGCACGATAAAATGTGAAATATAATATTATATGTTAACATGTGGAAATTAAGCTATTTAATTAAAAAATGCCCTTTTAAATTATCATCCATCAACTTTGTTATTCAAAATAAAAAAAATCACCAACTTTTTCTTAAGACGATTATCCCAAAGTTAAAGTTTCTCTACTCCGCATCATAGAGAGACAAAATCAAAATGAAGAACCATATCAAGAACCATTTGCTTCTTTTTTGCCAAAAAGAAGAAGTAATGATAGTAAAAATTTCTTGATTTTATAGATGTTACTATAACATACAATTATGAAACCAAATTTTCAGTGTGAAACTTCTTACGTATAAGTATTACTGTATATGTCTTTTGTGTTGCATTTCCTCTGTTTTGCTCTGCAGTTGCATTTTTGAGGACATATAGCTTATAAGCTTCTAAGCCTTCACTCTCATGTTGATCTTGAGTAAGTTGTTTTGTGCATAAATTATAATGGTAATACTGATGTACTTAAAAGCTATGTTGCTCTAACTTTTCGAAAATGTTTCTACACCTGTGTCGGATTCTTCAAAAATGTACTACTTTTGAAGGATCCGACACGTAGACGTCGGCATTTTTGAAGAGTCCAAGTAACATGGCTTAGAGATAGTGAATATATTCACCATATATTTTGCAATATTTTGTATTTAATATTTTAGTGTAATTATGTAAAGTAGAGATCATTATTCCATTAGAATTACCATTGTTCACACTATATATATATATATATATATTGTATTAATGAAAAAACTCTACTCAAGGAGATTTACACTATTCTACATGGTATCAAGAGCCAAAAATCCCTAAACCCTATTCGCCCCCTATTCTTTCTTTCTTTTCCGACGCCAAACCCTACTGTACACAGCCGATATACACCTACCGCATCCACCGACCGACAGACACAAATCGACCATCTCCCTCCACAAAACAACCGAGGTGGCGACAGAGGCAAAGGCTGCGGGGGGTGGCCGAGGAGGCAAAGGCAAAGGCCGTGGCAATCGGGCCAACCCTACAGGCGCTCCACAACAGGCCCAACAATCGCCAAATGGGTCGGCCCACTGCCCTGGCAGCTGTAAAGGACCTGAGCCTCACCATCATGCACTTTTCCAGTGGCCCAAGCCTAGTAGCTACAGTGGGTACAACTGAGGCCCAGCATCCTGGGAGCCCATCTATCGGCTCATCGGCCAGGCCCACGCCATTAGGCCCATTATACCGCAGCCCAGCAGCCGATAACGAGCCTCACTCCAATGGAATTGGGCCAAGCTTTCAGCTCGTTAAATATTCAACAACCTGATGATGCGTGGTATATAGATACGGGCGCTACGTCCCACCTCACTAACAACTCTGGTAATCTCCCTCAATTGCGTAATTTAAATACTCCTTAATTTTTTATGGTTGGAAATGGTCATCGCATTCCAATTCAAGATTTTGTCCACACACAAACTCCACCACCGCATCCCCCCTCTCCCTCAAACATGTTCTATATGCTCCTAATATTATCAAGAACTTAATCTATATTAGAAAATTTGTCATTGATAATTGCATATCTATTGATTTTGACCCGTTTGATTTTTTTGTGAAGGACCTCCGTACGGGGAAACTTCTTACCAGATGCAATAGTGTGGGGGACCTCTATCATTTCCTACCCACGTCCGCTGCCAGTGTCATCACTCCCACCTATCTCGCTGTAATCTCCTCCTCAACATGACATAGTAGACTTAGACATCCCGGAGCTCATATTTTTTATTTTCTTAGAAACCGCAATTTAATTAAATGTAATAAAGGTAACCTTGCCCAAAATTGCTACTCTTGTCATCTTGGAAATCATGTTAGACTTCCTTTTACGTCATCTTTGAGTATTACTTTTTCTCCCTTTGATATTATTCATGCAGATTTATGGACCTCTCCTATTACTAGCAATTTGGGTCATAAAAATTATTTAATATTCTTGGATGATTTTCTCACTTCATATGGGTCTATCCGCTCCACTATATATCACAGGTCTACTCCAAGTTTCTTGAATTTCATACGTATGTTAAAACACAATTTGAAAAAGAAATAAAAATGTTTCAATGTGAAAATGGTCGTGAGTTTAATAATTCTCCCTTTCACAAATTTTGTGCGGATAATGGCATGGTCTTTCATTTCTCCTGCCCCCATACTTCCCCTCAAAATGGTAAAGCCAAACGAATCTAGTCCAAAATGCACTACCATATCCGACACCTCCGGTCGTACCACCACCACCCCCCTTCCGATCTGGCAACCCCACCCGCCCCGTCATAGAGTGTCCCTACCCGAACCTCTCTATCGAAAAGTGCCCCTGCCCCACCCGTCATGTCGACCAATGTCCCTGCCCCAACCACCCTACCTTCCGACACTCCCACCCCACTGCCTCTCTCTCCCATCGAGTCGCCCGTCACCCTGCTAGTCCCCTTCCAAAAACACTGCCCCGACACCAAGTTCGCCCCCAACCTGTCCCTCAGCCCAACCAGTGACCATCCCAACACACCGAATGGAAATCCGTGCACAATACGGGATTTTCAAATCAAAAATGCACTTTAACCTATCCACTCAAACTATCTCACATATTCCTAAAAACCCCAAATTAGCCAAACTTGACCCAAACTAGAATGCGGACATGCGTGAGGAGTTAAATGCATTAACCAATCAACACACTTGGGATCTTGTCCCAAAACCAGAAGGGGTGAATGTGATTCATTGTATGTGGCTCTATCGTCACAAATTCAGAGATAGTGGTGAGCTTGAACGCCATAAGGCAAGACTTGTGGCTAATGGTACTGGTTAGCAGGAGGGAGTTGATTGTGGTGAGACTTTTAATCTGGTGGTTAAATCAGCCACAATTCGCACAATGTTGAACATAACTATGGGGAAGAATTGGCATATTCACCAGCTTGATGTAAAGTGCTTTCTTACATGGTGATTTGAAAGAAACCGTTTATATGCATCAACCGCCTGGCTTTGTGCATCCGGAGGTTCCTGAGTATGTATGTCGTCTTCGTAAGTCACTATATGGTTTAAAATAAGCCCCCAAGGCTTGTTATGAAAGGTTTGCTGCATACCGTTGACACCCAATTTTGTCCCCTATTTTTCGATTATTTATTTGCAATTTTAAATATTTTTAACACCTCAAAACAATTTAAATACATATACATATAGGCATATATATATATATATATATATTATTCTCAATATCATCATTATTATTATTATTCGTATTTCTACAACCATTTACCTTTTAAAATCATAATCATAGTTATTATCCTAATATTCTATGTTATTTTATTATCGCAAAACGGCATCGCATTTTTATTTTAATTAAGCATTAAGCATTAAGCATTTCACAAATATTATATTTTATTATTATCGCATCGTTATTTTATTTAAATAATTTACATTTTTTCTTCAAAGCATTTTTTGTTAATAATAAACCCCTTTATATTTTAAAACCACAACCCATTTTTCCTTTAACCCAAATATTCTGCCCAACCCACACAAAACAAACAACACCCAATTTAAAAGGGGCAGCCCAATTGGCCACCCTCATTTTCTGCCTAACCCTTCGGCCCAACCCGCCTGGCCCAAATCGGCCAGCTCACCAGACCCATTCCCTTACCCCTTTAATCCCTAAAACCCAACACCCCTAAAACCTAAAAAAAAATCACCCAAACCCCACACCCCACACCCCCTAAGACTGCCGCACACCATCCATACCCCCTGCCACCTACTCGACCCACGCCCTGCCACCACCAACCCCCTTTGTCGCCCCATCACTTCACCGACCCTATCCCCTGAAAATCCGCAACCCATACCCCCAAAATTCGTCTAAAATTCGCAACCTTTTGCCCCTTCATTTCGATTTTCAAACTCGTTTTTAGAGGAAAAATCACCTATAACCCCCCCCCCCCTCCCGTTCTTCATTTTGGGGGGAATTTTTTGAAGCCGAAAATCTAGGTTTAAGTTTTGAAATCCCAAATCTTCTTAAAGGTTGTATTATATTTTCTTGTGTTGTTCTTCATCATTGAAATAAAAAATCTGAAATCTTCTTAAAGTATTTGTTCTTTTTTTTGCATGTGTTCTTCATCTTAAAGAGTCCAAAAATATAAGTTAAAATTATTGGGTTTTGGTGTTGAAGAATATGAAATTTTTGCTTTCTTCACTGTTTTTGGGTTCCGGGTCGGGTCGGGTCGGCAACTATCCGAATACTTTTGAGTTTGGCATTGTCAAAGTCATGACTTCATCAGTTGGATGTTAAAAATATTTTTCTTCATGTCCAGCTAAATAAGATAGTTTACATGCATCAACCTTTGGGCTACAGAGACCCCAAGTATCCGAACCATGTGTGTCTCCTCAAGAAATCTCTATATGGCCTGAAACAAGCCCCCAGGACATGGTACAAACGGTTTGCGGATTTTGTTTCACAAATTGGTTTTACAGACAGCCGTTCAGATCATTCTCTTTTTATTTATCGTCAGGATAATAATATTTAGTATCTTCTTTTATATGTGGATGACATTATATTGATTGCCGTATCAGATACTCTTCGAAAGTCCATCATGTCACAACTTAGCTCTGAATTTGCAATGAAGGACCTTGGACCTCTACACTAATTTTTAGGCATTGCAGTAACACATCATGCATGTGGTTTATTCCTATCACAAAAGAAGTACGCATAAGAGATTGTTGAACGTGCAGGCATGTCCTCTTGTAAATTGTCCGCAACTCCGATGGATACTAAATCAAAATTAAGTGCCACTACAGGAAAATCATTTTCTGATCCGACACTTTATCGCAGCCTAGCAGGGTCGTTGCAATATTTGACCTTCACCAGGCCAAATATTTCCTATGTTGTACAACATGTGTGCTTATTCATGCATAATTCGATGGATGTTCATATGCATGCCCTGAAACGTATTGTGCGGTATATACAAGGCACTCTGGAATATGGTTTGCACTTATATCATTCGTCAACATCTACTCTCGTCTCCTACACTGACATTGACTGGGGAGGTTGCCCAGACACCAGATGTTCTACTTCGGGCTATGGTATATTTCTCGGGGATAACTGTGTCTTGGTCTTCAAAAAGACAAGCTACCTTATTCAGATCTATTGCAGAGGTAAAATACAGGGGCGTGACAAATGTTGTATCTGAATCATGTTAGCTTCGCAATCTTTTACTAGAGCTTCACTGTCCTATTTCGAAAGCCACATTGGTATATTGCGATAACGTTAGTGCTATCTACCTCTTTGAAAATCCGGTCAATCATCAACGTACAAAACATATAGAGATGGATATCCATTTTATCAGTGAAAAAGTCTCCCGCGGACAAGTGCGAGTACTACATCTCCCGTCGCGCCATCAAATTGCTGATATTTTTACTAAAGGACTTCCGCTGATATTATTTGAAGATTTTCGGGACAGTCTCAGCATCCGCTTGCCTCCCGCTTCGACTTCGAGGGAGTGATAGAATAATCATTATTATTATTATTATTATTATTATTATTAATAATTGTAATTAATGTAGCATCTTGTATATTTGGTAGTAAGTAAAATACTTATTTGGTAGATTATCCTTATTAGGTAGATTAGTCATATCTCTTATTATCATTATCTTTATTAGGAAGAGTAGCCTTATCAATTAGAGGATATCGAGCCATGATTCCCTCTAATTAGTTAGATGTATAATTGTATATTAACACAAATTGTGGAATGAAGAAGGGGAAAAATATTTCTTCTAACACCCGTCTCAGCGTCCGGCCTCTTCCCGCTCCGACTGAGGGGTGTGATAGTGAATATATTTCCATATATTCACTGTATATTCTGTAATTAATATTTTAGTGTAATTATGTAAAATAGAGATCCGTATTCCATTAGAATTATAATTGTACACACTATATATATATTGTATTAATGAAAGGACTCCACTCAAGGAGAGTTACACTATTCTACATAGATGTATAATAGAAATGGAACAAGGACAGTCAGATGACTCACATGTACCTTACTGTTTTGAAATCTGAGAATCATGTATTTGTTATTGGTAAATCTAAGAATAATGTACTCGTTCTACATTTGTCTTAATCTTACAACTCCTCTACATTCCACTATAAGTTTTTGCTGGTGTAATTACAGAGTTTAGCAGAAGAAAATACTCTATAATGTAAAGACACAGCAGCACAAATCAGAAGATTGATCCTTAGCTTTCTCACATCATCCTTTTGCACCTCATAAGTACAACTTATTGTTGAAGTAGCCTTTTTTTCCGTGAAGAAACAAGATTGTGACGAAAATCACAGTAGTTGTTTTGGTCGTACACAAACAGCTCATTTCTTTTGTTTTGCACAATGTGCAGATCAAGCATGAGTTTTCTTAGCCATTAGGTTTGTTTTACCCAATCACTGTTTATTCTAACCGCGAAGCTTCAAATTTTGACCCTCGTTGAACCTTACACCATAACTCAATGACTCTTTGACACATAAGGGTGCAAGAGGGGTTCGGATTCGTCAGAAAATTCTGGCTCTGCCACTGCAGCCTCTTCGCAGCAGTCATATGTATTTCACTTGTACAAATGTATATAGTTTGGCAACACCGTTGCAGCACACGAAATATATGATCTTGTTGCTGTGAGGTACTATATCTGCACTTCCTTTTGATCCGCAAGAGTGTTCATGACTTTACAGTTCTCAATTTGAAAATTTTCAGAATTTCCTTTGCGTACTTTTTATGACAATCTTGAGGCACTCTCAAGCAATCTCGTATACACAATCTTGAGGCCCTCTAATTTGGATATTGACGAATTAAATGGCTTTCTTAACCGCGGTTTTCCCTGTTTCACGGAGAAACAATCATGTCGAGAGGTAAAAATTTATGCGTACCCCGTATTATATTGAATCAATGAATATAAGAGACGTGTCTTTTATGCATATCAAGTGATATGTATTCTCATTTTAAACTGCTAAGATTAAATTGTTTGTTTGGTATAAACATCCGATGCGAGTAATATTTTTCCGGTCAAGATCTAATCTCCAATCTCATTTATTCTACTAACTTGGACCTTATGCTCTGTATCTGTTCAGTTTGCCACATTAGGTGCATTATTTACTGATTAGATTTTATTTTGTTTGTTGCATCACTTTGCTATCTTGATTGAAATACACTTAAGATGCTTCATTATTTTGTTCCAGTCAGCAAACAAGTTGCATTGCAAACATGACTTCTTGTTGATTACGTGTAATTAGGTCTATCTTTGAAGAACTATATTCTGTAGGTATAAAGTCAATAATAATGAACTTAATTATGTGGACTTTGAACTTCAGTTTCTTGTGTGTAAGCAAAATGAGATACCATAGTCTGATATTCTACCTAATCTTCCTTACCAAACTATAATAGGACTAAGACTAGATGGAAACTCATATCTTACACACGCACAATTTGGAATAGAAGGCAAAAAAATAAATAAATAAATAAATAGTAGCAAACGTGCAAGGTGTTTACACAAAAATTATGAAGTTTAAGATTTGTGCACTGACTGTATAAATTGTGTTAAAATATTTTTCGGTAAAATTGACCTATAACAGTAGACATCTTTGCTTATCAATTATGATATCGTAAGTTAAAAAGATGAGTAATAACTTGCTATAACCAATTAAATCGAACAAATAAAGTATACAAAAATTTAGCTGACTTTTAATTAGAGAGGGTTGAAGGAAGTCCTTTTGTAGACGTGTGATGATCATATAGTATTGTTTGTGTCTCTTGTGGCAGACTAAGTTCTAATATCTTTTCACTAATTAGTGTTGCTTGACAATATATTAAACTACGGAAATCATTTCACATCATGATTAATTAATTGTCATATTATTGAAGTCGACTCCTAATACTTCCAAGAAGAGTCGTTTGACTACCCCAAGGAATTATATATATAAAATTACTAACAACTTATGTACATGTACTAATGACGTTCTTTTTTTTTCTTTAATAATATTATCCGAATCCATTTTCATACAACTCAACTATAAATTATATTGAGTATCTATAACTTCCACTAGCATAGATCCGGATAAGACTGTCATTTCCAAGTACTTTTAAATTAAAGTTTGACCTTCGGAGGAACTATATAGGAAATAAATCATGTACAACCTTTTCAAAAAAAATTATAATGGTCGTATTCCGTCAAAAAAAGACAAATAAAACAAGGTTTTTTTTTACGTGATCGAAAATCCTCGTTGGTGATGAACCAGTACGCACTTAGGATAGCACGCCCTCAACTATTTTGTCGATACATCTTTTTTTTTTCTTTTAATATTCAGATTTGAACTCTGGTTTTTACATTTTTTACTTATTTCATTGATATATCGCTAAAACATGTACGTACATGCACTGGTGAGGTTTTTTTTAAAAAAATCTCTTCTTCTACAGTATATATTTTGTGTGTGTGTTATTATTTAATATGTACACTTTAGTCTTTATGCATGAGAAAGCTAGCTGGTTTTGCCCACCATTATATGGCTTGTACTGCTTAAACATTTATTTAAGAACTATGCTTAGAATAGAGACTAATAAACCAGAGTTTGCTATTTGTCCACGGTCTACCTAATTAATTGTCTATGAGTTGACTTCTTTTACATCAGCTGCAATTTTCTAATTGAAAATACACATGTACTTTAAAACAAAAAAATTATATTGAAACACACTTAATTTTAAGTCGGTGGCTGATTTGTTGGTAGCTCTATGCAAAAACTGATTTAATTTTGGCATGTTTACACACTTTCTCATTATCTCCGTCCTTGTACTATTATCTTCTATTTGTTTGCATCATAAATTTATTGAGATTTTTAATGAGCAATGATGTAGCTCTTCAACTACTACTTGATAACTAGAAAAATAATAAAGAAAAAATCTTGTACTATTTGTATGCAAATACAAACTTAAACAACAGGCCAAAGAAAGAAGGAGAAGAAAAACAATATAATTCATTCAATTTGTAGTTAAACTATATAAAAGCTTTTCTAGTATACATCTTTGATTTCCATGTACAATACAAAGACCTAAAAGAAAATGTATAATATCAAACTTAGCTGCAAAAACTTGGGAATTTGGAGACACATGGAGATGAAATTCTGCAAAGGTTCAAATTCATATTTTCTTCCGTATCTGCTAAATTTTAGTGAATAGAGTTATCAGATACCTGTGTTAGTGAAGTTACGCCATGAGCTGAGTAGAGCACATATTGATCGAAGAAAATCAATTATGCAGAGGATTTGGTCCTCCGGGGACCGTTCGATGTGAAACTCTATACCTCTGATCAATATTATCTTCATTTCTTGATTTTTTAGGAGCTGGTGCAGAGTTGTGCCATGAAAATCTTGAATTGAGTCTTTGATGTGTGTTTGTTGGAGTGATTTCTTGGATTTTTCTACAACTTGATAATTGACTAATAGAGAGTATTATCATGATTAGAAGAAATTGAAGAGAAGGATAGTGAATTTTCATGACTATGCTGATAGAAAGAAGAAGAAGAAATATTAGGACATGGAGAGAGGGAAGTAGGCAGGTTGATCTGATTTTGAGTTTATTCACATTTGTAGAATGGTGACAAGTCATCTATTAATGTGTGTTTAAAGAACCTATGGTGCATATAAGAACCAGAAAAAACTAACAGTCTAGTTTGAAATGACACATATACCCTCATAATAATTTCCTCTTTTCTTTTTCTTTCTAATTCTCGAGTAGTATAAGAGAAGTCATATTTTTTTGTTTAACCATCCCATATTCTAAGCCAACTAGTATGACTAATTCATCATGATGTCTTCGTCTAGAGCTTCCAACCCATCAATTTCTTCGGGACGATCGCCTATCGATTTAAACTTTTTCCTATGCCAGAGATGGAATCGGATCCGAGAGAAGGAGTAGACCCGCGATGCAGTCACAATCCCTATGAAGAAATTCTCTATTTCTAAGCATCCCACCCAAAATCTATGATATAGGATGAAGGGGTCTCAATTATTCTTCACAATTCACATCATTCCGCAATGATTTTTAAGAAAAGTCTAGTGTTGTGAATTTTTGAAAAGATTTTACTATGCTCAAGATTCTTTTTTTAGTTTTCTACTCGGTATTAAATATTCGTATTGTGGCCTCGACTAATACAAATTCATGTCGCGTAAGACCCATTTAAGGGATTCCATACTTAGAACCTAAACAACTGAACCCGAGACCTCTAATTAAAGATAAAAAGATCATATTCATTCCACCACTTGATTCTATGCCGAAGTTATTAAAAAAGAATCATAAAAATCTAATGCAAAAATTCGGTGTCCATTTTAATAAAAGAACTTAAAAAGGGTTTGGAATAAGCACTTTCAAATGCAAAATTAATTTTTTTATTGGTGCCTTCACTTAAAAATTTTCTGGTTAAATTTTGTTTTCCCAACAATTTTATTTCTTTCCTTCAACTAAAATGAACTCACATGAGGTAATTTAATCTGACAGTTTAGCGTTTATTAAAAAACAATTAAAAGAACTCTTCTTTTGTGCAAGGTATAATCGATTTTGAGATCGATATTAAAAAATAATGTGCTTGATTGATACCAATTATCAATTTTGAAACTACACACTAATAAGAAAAATCCAAAATTCCGACGGAAATTTGTGACGGGTTCCATTGAAAATTGACTTATCAAAAACGTCTCCGATAATTTTATCGAAAATCTCATCGTCTGTCAGAAATTTATATTTTTAAAGTATTGATAGAAAAGATTTGAAGGCTAAAATAGTCATTTAAGGACGATGGAAATAGCAGTGTGAATAAAGATGTTGCTTGGAGGTTTATGAAGGGCCGACAAAATTAGGTGGGTTATGTAGGCCTTCATTTGGCCATTCATTAATGGTGAAAATAAATAGTGTTATACTTTGAAAAAATAAACAAATAAAGAGTGTTTATATTAATTGTTTGGTTGGACTTTAACAGCTTTTTGAGCCCATCTTATAGGCACGTGGTGCAAGTGCAAAGCCAGCAACTGTCTCATGTTCTGATGTTCTTTGCCGTCCTAAATATAAACAAAAATCATATGTTACACGAATCTAAAATAGTCTTTAGTTAGTTTTAATATAAATAATTTCTAAAATATGAAATGCAAATTATAAATTCCGATTCATGATTAAACGTCCAAGGGATTGTGGACTAGTGGTCAATAATGTAAGTTGTGAATCATGAGATCTTAGGTTCAAATCTCAATAGAGATAAAATACGAGATGATGATAGCATATGTCTCGCTAAAGTTAGTCGAGATGCACACAAGTTGACTGCGGACACCACTAAAGTTTGTCGATAAAGTTTGATATTTAAGTTGAGAGGAGTGTATAAAAAGATAAATTAATATTTTTTGGAGTTTGCTGTGAAGACAAAACGACGATGATATTCCTCCGCTCTCTTCTGCTTTTGCACTCTACTAAAAAATAAAATTTCATTTTTTACTTGTCCACTTTAATAAATTAAGAGAGATTTATTTTTCTTTAAATATTATTTTTATCATTAAATAACTGCATAGAATATACTAGCAGTCAAATTTAAATTTTCATAACATAATTAATATGAACAATTTAGTAAAACAATCTCCTGACAAATTATTTCTTAAAGGGAACGGAGAGAGTAGTAATTTGTAAGCATCAATAGATTTATTTGTGAATGCTAAAAGTTTAAATAATATTGAGTACTCAAAAGGTAGAGTTTGGATAATCAGTAACCATATATAAATTCGGACTGCTTGCAAATAATTTCACTTGAATTTCATCTAAAGACTTAGAATTGACCTCTATCAGTAAAGTAGGCATTGTTCCTTACAATATGCATCTTTATTAAGGTCTCCAATTGAAAAATGTAAGATTGTACTAATTTCTCTTGGAAGTCTTTTTTATTAATATAAATATATAGTATGTACAATGTTGAATTCTAATTGAATAAGGATCCTATTTTTATCATAATTATACACTATTATTAATTACAAAATATATGGTGAATATATTTTAATATTCACTAATACACCCCTCAGTCAGATCGGGAGGAGACCGGACGCTGAGACTGGATCTGAAGTCGATGAACAACTTCCAAGGAAGTCCCTTTGTAAAAATATCTGCATATTGATACGAAGAAGGCACATGCAACACCTTAACATGACATATAGCAACCTTCTCACGAACAAATTGTATATCCATCTCAATGTGCATTGTTCTCTGATGCTGAACCGGGCTATGAGATAAGTATACCAAAGATATGTGTCGCACCCATTTTTTTACCTCGGCTCGCGACGTAACGGGTCGATTCCCTAGATTTGATAAAAAAATTCTTGTTGAGGAGTCGCCACCTAATTATTCTACGGTGAATTAGGGCACCTATAAATATTAACCTAAATGCTAAAAAATGAACTCCGGTTAATGATCTGCGAAACTATGAGATTATGGGTAAGGGTTCTTTATTATCCTAAAGGGAAGGGGTTAGGCACCTTTTAAGATCCGCTAACTTGCGGTTATCCGGTCAAACTCAGGTTAATTATTATGCTAAAGAAAATGCATGTTCAAAAGTATAAAGATAAAAGATGTTGCAAATAGTTAATAAAAGGATGCATTTTGACAACATGAAAGTTCTTGCAAAGATGATTATGGTTTTGAAAATTAGATTCCCGACAAAAATTCGAAATTGATTTGATATATAAAAATATGCATTTGCATGGCTTTTGTTTTAAAATATATGTAAAAAATAGATCTGTATGCATTTGTAAGACATTGTTTATAAAATATATGCAAGGTTGATTTTTGAATAAAAGGCATGCATTGCTTATAAAATACAAACAAAGTGATTTTTTGGATAAAACATACATTTGTATTACATTATTCACAATATATATATATATATATATATATATATATATATATATATATATATATATATATATATATATATATAAAGTTGATTTTTGGATAAAAGTATACATTTGTATGACATTATTTATAAAAATACATGCAAAGTGATTTTTAAATAAAACATGCATTTGTATTGCATTATTTACAAAATACCTATTTTTGCAATTGATAGTAAAGGAGAAAGAGTAAATTATTTATAATACAAAGAAATAATTTTTATGGGAGTCATTTTTGTTGCAAATCGGATATAAAAGAAAACCTTATTTATGTGATTAATAATGCGATAAAAGATGACCAAATTATTTTGAAAGTTTTAAATATGAGACGAGCCCTAAAATGAACTAGCGCCAGATTTCTGATTTTAAACTACCCGAGCCTAAAATAAATAAACTAGCGATGGGTTTTTAATTTTAAAATACCCTATTAATCTATCAATTCGAGGCCTAATTATTCTAATTATTCTAACGATCGCACAAAAATTAAATAATTATTACAACTCAAAAAATAAAAAAGACGATATTAAAATGACACCCGTAGTGATCAACTGCCTAACAGATTTATATCTCCGACGAATATATCTAGACTTGCCATTGTACATACTGTTCTGTGCCCTTCCTAAAGTCGATTGGCTGTCACAGTGAATCATCACCGAAGGTACGGGTTTATCCCAACAAGGGATATACTCTAAGAAGTCGTGAAGCCATTCTGCTTCTTCTCCTGCTTTATCCAAAGCAATAAACTCCGATTCCATCGTGGATCGGGTGATGCATGTTTGCTTAGAGGACTTCCAAGACACAGCCCCACCACCAATTCTGAAAACATACCCACTGGTGGATTTGGTGTTCTTTATGTCCGATATCCAGTTTGCATCATTGTATCCTTCCAATACGACTGGATATCTTGAATAATGTAATCCGTAAGTCAGCAAATATTTCAGATAACGTAGTATCCGATTTAACGTCTTCCAGTGATCATTTTCAGGATTACGAGTAAACCTAGCCAACTTATTGACTGGATAGGCGATATCGGATCGGGTGCAGTTTGTAATATACATTAAGCTACCAATGAACTGCGCATATCACTCTTGGGATAAAGGTGCACCATGATTCTTATCAATTCAATGATTCATATCCATTGGTAATTTCATAAGGGGACTGTCAAATATGTCAAATTTTCTCAAAACATCTTCAATATAATGAGATTGAGATAAAACCAGTCCGTAAGATGTCTTAGAAATCTTAATTCCTAAGATTACATCTGCAATACCCATATCCTTCATGTCGAAACATTGTTTCAACATATTCTTGATTTCCAGGATCAAGTTTAGACTACTTCCGGTGATGAGCATGTCATCTACGTAAAGGGATATCATGACAAATGAGTCAGAGTTCCCTTTTATATAGATACATTGATCACATTCATTTATGAAGAAACCTATTGATAATAATTATTGTCAAACTTTTCATGCCATTGTTTTGGGGCTTGTTTGAGTCCGTATAGAGACCTAACAAGTCGACATACTTTCTTTTCTTTTCCTGGAATCACATACCTCTCGGGTTGTTCCATGTATATTTTCTCTTCTAACTCTCCGTTTAGAAAGGATGTCTTAACATCCATTTGATGTATCTCAAGATCACGCAAAGCTGCTATGACTATGAATACCCTTATGGACGTTGATCTAGACACATGAGAGTATGTGTCGAAGTAATCGATACCTTCCTTTTGTCTGTAGCCTTTGACTACTAATATGGCCTTATGTTTGTCAATAGTTCCATCTGCTTTGTACTATCTTTTGAGTATCCACTTGCTACCCAAAGTAAACTGTGAATCCAGCCTATCCGATTGACTGTTAGGCGAAGGTGAATCCAGAATTTTCATTTAGAACGAGTGTAATCTTATAATGTAGAGTTTTAAATTCTTGTATATACATACATAGTTCGAGTAAGCAAACAATGAGTTCCCTGGAACCCACAAAACTCGC
The DNA here is from genome assembly GCA_029783415.1 of Anisodus acutangulus. NCBI lineage: Eukaryota > Viridiplantae > Streptophyta > Magnoliopsida > Solanales > Solanaceae > Anisodus > Anisodus acutangulus. The sequence continues at coordinate 26,681,280 of CM056512.1, forward strand.
TCTAAATACGCCTCTGCATGCGCGGTGTCAAAGATATCTCAATTCATTTCTCCAAGTTGTTATGGAGAGATTATTATTATTATTAATAATAATATTAATAATAATAATAAAAGCACACAAACCCTGCGGCCTCCTCTAAAAGCCTTTTGAGGTTAGGTTCCATCTGAACCATTGAACTCTATACCCTGCATTTGCATTGAATAACATTATGAAGAAAAATATGCAAAATAGTTTGAATTCTTTTTAAAATCAAAGAGTTATAGTAATTCTAACAGCAAACTCACGTCACCATCAGGAGAATCATCTACACCTCTAATTTGTGATAAAAGTCTTCGTCTTTGGTAATTCTTCTAATAGGAACTGTTCCAGTTGGACAACCTCCGTCTTCTAACCATATGTTAAAAGGCCTATTAATGTTTGTAAATTGAGTATGGTAGGTTTCATCTGCATCCAAAAAGGTAAATTTTATGAGTTGATATATATGTACAACAATTTGTTTCAATTTTTGGTTACAAAAATTGGACTCTACAAACTTGGAACTAATGTATAGATATGTACCTGAGGATGAAAATTATGATTCTTCAATAGCGGATGATCGAATGCAGGTTGTTTGTAAAAGTCCACGCAATCGTATATTTCTCCATATTTGCCCTGCTTATCGAATAGTAGCAATTAAGCTCCAATCTTTATATAAACATAGATGTAGTGCAAATTAGGGCGATCAAGGATATGTATGATGGAGCCAAGACCAGGGTATAGACAGTAGGATGAGACTTAGAGAGCACTTTTCAGTGATGATGGGGCTGCACAAGGGATCAGCTCTTAGCCCATTCTTATTTGCCTTGGTGATGGATGGACTGACGCGATAAATTCAAGGGGAGGTGTCATGGTGTATGTTATTTACAGATGACATAGTCCTGAACTCCTGATTGATGAGACTCGCAGAGGAGTGAACACTAAGCTGGAGGTTTGAAGACAGACTCTGGAGTCTAAAGGGTTCAGGCTGAGTAAGACCAAGATAGAATACTTGGAGTGCAAGTTCAAAAACGGGAGCGACCATAAGACAGTCATGGAGGTGAGGCTTGGTACTCAGGTCATTCCAAAGAAAGGAAGCTTCAAGTAACTCGGGTCTATTATCCAAGGGAATGAGGAGATGATGACGATATCACATATCGTATTGGTGCAGGGTGGATGAAATAGAGGCTCGCATCTGGAGTCTTGTGCGATAAAAAGGTGCCACCAAAACTTAAAGGCAAGTTCTATAGGGTGGTGGTTAGACCGACTATATTGTATGGGGCGAAGTCTTGGCCAATCAAGACTTCGCACATTCAAAAATGAAAGTTGCGGAGATGAGGATGCTGAGATGGATGTGTGAGCATACAAGGAGGGATAGGATTAGAAATGATGATATCTGGGACACAGTGGGAGTGGCCTCGGTGGAGGATAAGATGCAGGAAGTGAGGTTGGGATGGTTCGAGCATGTGCAGAGGAGAGGCACAAATGCCCCGGTGCGGAGGTGTGAGAGGTTAGTTATAGACAGGTTCAGGAGGGGTAGAGGTAGGCCGAAGAAGTATTGGGGATAGATGATTAGACGGGATATGGCGCATGTGCAACTTACTGAGGACATGACCTTAGATAGGAGATTGTGGAGGACACGGATTAGGGTAGAAAGGTAGTAGATAGTTGAGCGTAGTCCTACTTACACTTACATACTTGTAGTTGTAGTGTTATTATTGTAGCCTTGCTTAGCCTATCATACTAGTAGGCGTACTATTGTTTTATAGTCCCCTGCCCTTTGATTTTTGTTGTTGTATGTTCTTTCGTGTACTTTGTTTATCTTATTTACTTGCGTTAGTTGCTGCTTCTTTTTTCAGAATGCTTTATCATGGCTTATTCGCTTTTGTTACTCTCATTTTTATACTGCTTTAAATTTCTTGTTCGGGTCTGACCGTTTGTTTTACTTTGCTCGTGTTTATGCTTTGTCTTGAGCCGAGGGTCTTTCGGAAACAACCTCTCTACTTACCAAGGTAGAGGTAAGGTCTGCGTACACTCTACCCTCTTTAGACCCCACGTTGTGGGACTTCAATGGTATGTTGTTGTTGTGGTGGTAGATGTAGTGCAAATTATTAGATCTAATATTTATACTTTGATTGTCCCTTATGGGCTAACATATTACAATTCAAATCGCAGTGTCACGAGTTCTAATCTCAGTGACCTTTGGCTACTTTGTATAGTAAAATCTTTGTTACTTCCCTGTCGTGTCAAACGAGTGACACTATTTCTTTTGTGTGACAAAAAAAAAGATTTAGAGTCCATAAAATCATCATAAGACAAATAGAGAGTGTACCTTAATAGTCTTGATTGTTGGCTTATTAAGAAGCTTTACTTGATTTTCTAAATCTAAATCTTCTGCTTCAGACAACCTTTGTTCTGCTTCAACTTCATAGTGGTTCAAAAATAGAGAAATTGCAACCAAAATCTGTATGATGGCTCTCAGATGCAATGACATCTTCCTACGAATTCAAGAAAATTATAAGGAATCTTATTGCACCTTAAATATTACTCTTAATGAAGCATGTAATTGGAATAATGACTTTATATAAAAGGCTCAAATATTAATCCAGTCAGAATAAAATCTCCTAGAATGTACAACAACAAATCCAATGTAATTTCACAAGTGGGGTTTGGAGAGGGTAGAATGTATGCAGACCTTAGCCCTACATTTGTGGGGCAGAGAGGTTGTTTCCGAAAGACCTCGGCTCAAAAGGAAAAATCTCCTAGAATGTGATTTAACTAATTCTTGTTTTCATTTTACAATTCATCCCAAGCAAATATACCATTGATTATCAACACGGGCACAAATTAGAAGGTTACATACTGGTTCAACTAATTCTCAATAGCTTTATTCTAAACATTGTATTTGTATTAAGAAAATTCACTAAATATGTATAAAAGTTAAATGCAGAACTCAGTTACGAATTACTTGATTTATTTTGACTCTGAACACAAATTACAGGGATGAACTAAAATCTTGTTGGTTACAAAGATGCAGGAAATGAAAATTACAAGTAACTGCTAAGTATTACAAGAACTGAAATTACAGTTGAACAATAAACTGAATTACAATGAACAATAAACTGGAACAATTTTTGGTATACTGAGTCGAGTGTTTGCACTCTGTCTTTAAGACAATATTGGCCCGTATGTATCTTTTCTACGTCCCGGACAATTGTCTCCCAAGATAAAACATCAAATGAACAAATGAGCAAAGGAAACTCAAGTGCTACCGTGAAGAATTTTGAGTAATGAAATGATGCTTGAAGGTTGTAAGAAGACTGAATTCGTTTCTGTTTGTGTGTTTAGTGTAGCTCAACAATGGTGACAAATGGTCCTTTATATAGTTGAAGGAGAGGCTCATGAACTGCCAAGGACATCAAAAAAAAACCTGGAGACCTGAATTATCAAAAAAAAAAAAAAAAAGAAGAAGAAAAGAATCCATCCAACTGAAACGGGCAACTCAGAAAGTCTAAGGGTCAAAATTTGAGTATTAAGCTAGCATTTGACCATAAATTTTGTAAAGGTTGAAAGAAAGAATTTTTGAAATTATATTGAAAAATAGTTTTCGGAACTTGAAGTCGTGTTTGGACATAAATTTTACTTGAATTTTTTTTAAGTTTTGTGAGATATTTCATCTACCAATTTTTGATACTTGAAATTTTTTGTTCAATCTTTTTTTTTCCTTCAAAAACTATCAAATTTCACGGACAAGCAATGTTTTCCAAAAAGAAATTTCTAAATCTATGACCAAACACGAGCAAAATTTTCTTGCCAAGGACAATAGACTAACTCAAAAATAACTAGTATTTAGATTCAAATCTACAATTAAAAATTTAGGAAAATGAAGAATTTTAGGACAGCAATCTGAACTGGTTCATTTAGGGGACTAGAATTGACTTTTTAAAAAATCACTCAGTGGAAATTAATTATATTTCCACTTATTGTGGAAAATGATTAGATTCTAGGTTTCTACTTGAGGCCACGAATCTAGTCCGCGCAAGACATGTTTGTCGGAAGGCAAATAAGGTAGCGGAAGTCTAGCAAGCTGTTCTCGTAACTTAATTGGAGGCAATATTATATTGCCATTGGATTCATCTTTTTGTGTTTATTTCAATTTCGCAAAGATTATTCGGGAAATGATACCTCGGGATTAATTCGGTGTATAATGAACTTCCTTAATTTCAATTTCTAATAAATAAAATGTTATTAAGATTGGTCTTTCTAATAATTGATTTTCCTTGTCGTCAAAAATTTTCTTTTTCTTGTTACTATACTAGCCAATTTGAGACCGTAAATAAGCCGTCCGAGGAAGATGGATTGGACCGTGAGACAATGCTTATGCCTCTTCTTTATCGACGAAGACAGAGGCAAGATACTAAACATGTTTTAGGATCAACCCCGTTTATCACTTGTAATATCAATTTACTTTTATCTATTCACTAATACAATACGCACTATATACACTTGGCTCGCCTAAGAAGTCTATCTAAACATGTTCTACGATCAACCTCTATATGTCAATAGTAATATCAGTTTACTTTTCTTCTTCACTAATACATTGCACACTACAACTAACAAACCCTTTTACTAAGTTGAGAAAAAAAGCTAGCGTATTAGTGGGCAATGTCTAATGCTTTGAACCATATATTATTTGGCTCGCCTACGAAGTCTATCTATCGGTGAATAAAAAGTTCAGCAAAATTTCAATGAACCTTCCACGATAATACATGCATTTCATTCTAGATTAAAAAATGTAAGCAAAAAGTATAGTGATAGATTCTTTTTCTTTTCCAAAGGGCTTACTACAATGAATTGAAAATACAAGCATTTAGCCAAACAAAACACAAAATTCATACCCTCAATCCAAACAAAACTCTAAATCCCAAAAACACCTAATAAATGATCAAAACAAACCCTAAATCCCATAAAAAACTACTACTAATAAAGTTTATCACTTGATTTTCTCAATAATAGCAGAAATGACCTTGTCCATATCAAGTGCCTTCATAGGTCCAAATGGCCTCTTCATACCCAAAAGGCTAACAAATTTCTCACCATTTTCACCACCTACACGGATTTCAAAGCAACCCCTTCTGGGCTTTTCCGGGTTGACCCGAACTTCCAAACCGGGTACCCCATTTTCCAGCTCCTCTTTCACCTTCACAGCCCTAATCTTGAACTGCCTACACTGTGTGCAATGCTCAACCACAATACCCTTTGACCCGGATTCAACAGTAGCTTTCACTTCGGGTTTGGCCTTAGAAATGGGGGTCTTTTTGATCCGTTTTGGTTTTGGTGGTTCTGGGTCGGATGAAATGGGTTTTGAGTTGCCATTTTGGGTTGAACTTCGGGTTACACGGGTTGATGGTTGCTCCATATTTGGCCTTTTCTTTGGTGCCATAACTATTTTCTAGGGTTTTGTTGTATTGGGGATTTTTGTGGATTGGGTTTTGACTTATTTATTGACTTTTTCAGCTTCTTATGGACGCTATGTTTTTATGGTCTTTGGATTTGTTTTCCCGCGCTTTTTGACGGCTAGGATTAATTGAGGTTTTTTTGGAGTCTAAATGACAATATTCCCAACTTTTGTGGGCAAGAGAGAGATTTGTGGGCCCTATGATTTGTAAATTTGGATACTTTTTATTTCAATAATGGAAATTATTTATCTATTAAAGGTAAATTAATTAGGGGTACTCTAAAATAAAAGATTCTTCACTGATCTTGTCCAAATCTACCATATGTATGTAATAATTAGGTTTTAATCTCACCAAGTTATATTACCTTATCAATTGTTCCTACCATTAGGGTGGTTGAAAACCGAACACTAAAATAGGTTTATTGATATAGAATTATCGGATTAACGCTTTGGAAATATTTAGCAATTTTATAGTTAATGGCTTACCGGTGCGGATTACGGTTTACTTATTTTCCTTATCGAGCCGTTAACCCGTTAAGAATTATTACATTTACAAATATACTCCTATGTATAAATTACTTCTAGACTTTCTGCTTTGAGAATTCCCACCTTTCACTATACTTCTTTACTTTCTTTCCTCTACTAGCCTAGCTATTACATCAATCACCAACTTCTCAAACGTTGTTAGCAGATTCATTTTGGATATGAAGGTTGGTTAAATTAGCACCACAGTTGCAGTATTCTAAAGCTATAACTAAGTTGATAAGTACAGTAGTAATTTTCGTTTTGCTTGTAGTTCTTTAACTATGCATAATAAGTTCAATGGGGGACAAGGAAATGGTCCCTTATGTTTGAGAGTAGGTTCAAAATGTCCTTTAAATATAATCTTGAGCAGTTTTGTTGCTTTAAAATTTGCCAAAAATGAGACTGTTTGATGTCCGTTAAATATTTAACAAACTCTATCAGTTAGATTTTTTGATTACGAACATTGCGAATTCAAATTTAGATGGTCCTTAATGCATGTTTTAGATATAATGGAAGAATGAACATAAACATTAAAAAAGTCTTATATTACATGAATCACTTCGTTCGAAGTAAAGCTTTACACAGTTTAACAAATAGTAGAAGAACGTGAACTATTGCACATTCATCAGCTGAAGAACACCTACTCATCTGGATTCTGTAGCCGTCAGGATTCAAATTTTAGAGCAGCATTGCGTCTTGCACAGCATCCCACGAAGTAGATAATCGACTGACACAAGTAAGAATCAGCAGAGGAAGAGAATGAGCGGAATTCATATTAAACGAGATTCAAGCCCACTGAAGAAATTACGAATGTCACAGTATATCACAACAAGAAAAACAAGAATTAGCAACGGACATATTTTCTAGCTAAACAACGAAATCCGCGCTAATCCTATTTTCAATGGGTTATCAGAAAAATCTGTTAACTACGAGCAATTTAGCAATGCATTAGCGACGCAGTTCATAGCTAATTTCAGTTTTTTGTTTTTGTAGTGTATAAGTAACCGTACTTCAACAAGAGAGGGGAGTCAATTATGGTCCTTTTTGACATCTTAATTATAGGAGTGACTTACCAAGACGACAAAGAGAATCACGTTGAAGATAGCAACCACTCTCCATTCAGTTTTCATGTATTGCGCGACACCAGCCCTGAAAATATTGTAGGGACAAAAGCCTTGAGCTGCATAACCTTAGATATAGCAATGAACGACAAAAACCAGAAGATGACCCTTACTTGCAGGAGTCACAGTTATAGCACTTGACATTCTTCGAGTTTTTGTAAAGCTTGCAGTCCTTGCTGGAACTCGTCGGATGAAAGCTCAAGTCATAATGTGAGGCGTTAACAGCAGGGTAACCACACCTACAAAAGGAGCGGGTATTTCTTAATCCTCAGAATGGGATGATACGGAAAGTATTTAGATATAAATCACATGAGAGATAGAGTTGGTGAAACAACAGGTATATAAAAAATATAGTCAAAGTGCACACGTTGCATAAATTGAGCATATTAATCAAGAAACTCCATGCCGCTGGAGAAAGAAAAATCAGAATAATTGTAATTTTTTTAACTAGTGATTCACAAAGCAAGCTTATGTGGAAAAAAACTGCCATATATGAATGTATCCTCACAAGTATATTTGAAGCAATCTGAAAGAAAATAACTCGCAAGAGAAAGAGAAGGGAAAACAAAAAACAAAAAGTAACTTACTCAGATGGCGGTCTGCAGCAACCAGCTTCAATAGGTGTTAGTTTTGCTAATTTATATTGCTTGAGAGTCTGCAACAATGTGGAAAACAAATTAATATGTTTTCAAAGTTATAGATCATGAACAGTTTCTCAAGTCAGAATATGACCTTGTATCTTTTTGATAGGTTACTACAGTCATCAGTCTTGACAAGACAGCTTTTCAGGTGCTTCCAGTTGTTGGTGTTATTGAGCTGAAATAAATGAGCAAATGGTTAATCTATGCATGAAATTTTCGTCTTAAGGCATCTGAAACAATCCCTATAATGATGACATATGATGCCTTCGCCCTAGAACCTGTAACTTATGATTTGCATATAAGCAGGTGCTTACTTGTTTTAGAAACCAGGAACTGTAGTCTTGAAGTTGATACTCCTTGTACCTGGCCAGACGAAAACCATAAAGGGGTCGTTTGGTTCGAACACAAATAGTACTAGGTTTAGTTATGCTGGCATTATTTCTTATCCACTGTTTGGTATGTTGTATTAAAAGTAAAATGCATTGCATAATTTCTAAATAGTACTGAATAAGGTGTATACGTATAAAAATAGTATTGGTATTGTTAATGTCATGATTTACTATGTATAAGAATAGTACTGAATAGGGTGTATAAGTAATATTGGTATTAGTTGTACTAGACTTAAATTTGCAACCAAACATTGTACTAAATTTAATACCAGCATTATTCTACCTTATACACCCTACGAAACGACCCCTAAATGACATCACACTTCCAAATAACACATGACAAAAGTGATAAGATAATAGAGAACTGGGAAAACTTGCGAGTCTCTATGAAATATAAAAGCATTACCATGTCTTTAGACATATTGAGAAGCAAAGTGAGACTGTATGAGCCAAAGGGGGATGAAGAAAATAGGGAGAGTGGAGAAAGGGGGATGTTGAGGAGTGACAAGAGGAGAGTAGAAATCTTTTAATTTGAGAGATTGAGATCACAGACAGTGTGACAGGTGATTATACCTTAGTCCATTAACACTATGACCTGAGCCGTTATTCGTTACAATGAACCTGAGACAAAGCAAACCAAATAGATGTCAGCGTAATATGTAGGTATCAGCCGTTTCTAACATCACCATGCAAGTAGACACTGTGATTGCCACCTTAAGCCTGTTAACCCTAACATATCGAAACTTCCACTTTTAACGAGAAATTAAAGGTGACAAACCAAGTTTGGAGTTCCAAGTTCAAGACAGATTGCAGATAAAATTAGTAATGAAGTTTATTGAGTGCCAAGTCAAAACTTTACTGTAATGACTGAAAGAGATAAATACCAAGAAGGATCTGACAAAGTCATATGCACTTTACATATATTATTTCTTCACCAGTTCACCTTCTCAAGTCTCAGTTGAGCCATCATGACTCATTACTTTTTTACTTTTGGGGTTCTTTTCAATTTACTATGTATAAGATGCTCGCTAACATTGAAAATCATATTATGTTCCAGTAGAATCTGAGTCTCTAGCCAAGGTAGTGCAGTGTTGGATATGTGGTTAGTGCACATCACGAGTTCAAATCCTGTTGTGAACCAAGTCTGGTATTTAAGTGGAAATGGTAGAGGAATGGACCATTATGCACCAATGTTTGAAACTACAAACAAAAGATCCTTTGTTACCAGAAAAAGAATCAGAATCCTATGCACGTTATACAAAATGTTAATACACCTGCTAAACCCCAGCTCAGCTATCAAGGTTCATTATTACTTCTAAAAATTTGATAAGATATTCCTCCAGCAAAAAGGTAATACTCAGTATACAATAGTTATCTAAACCAAGAGCTATAACTGTAGGGCAGGGGCTTTGCAGAAACATCATTGATACCCCTCTGTATCCAACAGTAGGGTTCCTATAAGCCCCAGAGTCATATAGGCTATCATCAAAACAGGGGTCCTGCCTATATTAGCTCCACGATAACGTGAAAACAGGTGTCATTTGACCAATCCAAAGGCGTCTTAGCACTGGCACCACATCAAGATTGGTGAGCACATGTGGTAAGTTAGAATCCAGTTGTGAACCAAATCTGATATTTAAGTGGAGAAGGATAGAGGGGTGGACCCATTATCCATGAGTTTCGAAACCAGAAACAGCAGATCTCTTGGTTTTCAGAAAACGGATCTGAGCTGTCCTATGCACATTAAGACTAATGTTGCTTCTTCACCTGCTAAAGCCTCAACTTAGCCAGCATGATTCAATATTTTCAGCATATAGGAGTAATAGTTATCTAAAGAAGGAGCAAACGAGCCCTAAAAACAAGGCACAATCACCAAACATAGCCTAATCCTATAAGAATATCAATGTCACACCACTACCTTATTTAAAGTAACAATTTTGCAAATTCATGCCACTTCTAGGCTTAAAGGAGAACATTTGTGTATGGCCTATTCTAATGACAGTCGAATGGCTTAGGGGCTTGGCAACAAATACTCAGCAATATTTGGCAACTTCTCAAAACCAAGCATTGACCTGCAATACTTGCAACATCTCTTTGGTCGTGTGCATTGATAGTTAACCCATAAACTTGTTAGTAAACATTTACTGTAACACATCTTCATGATAATTTACTTGAACTTGGTATTGCAATACAGGGGCGAGAAATGGGAGAAACCAATGGCTAGTTTATCAGTAACAAGAAATAGACAATGCACCAAATTCTTAATTAAATTCCAAGAAGTACTTACACCAAAACGGTGAAGACCAATATTGCCACCAAAATCAAACACAACATGATTAGATACTGAAACATAATGTTAGGGAGAAGCAACCAAAAAATTACGCCAATCAACAACAAGAAACCAAAATCGCAATTCATGAGACATTTGATATGCTAAGGATACAATCCACAACAAGATGGAGTTGTTCTTCCATGCACCAAGAAATCCAACAATTGATCTGAAAAACATAAAAAGAAGAATGATTATCACAACATACGTAAGCCAAGCCTCGAGTGATTATAAGAGTAATGGAAAACCAAATGAACAAAATGGAAAACCTACATGACAAATATAACTCCTCCAAGACCTAGAACAGGAAAAGTGATAGACTTTCGACAGCCATCATGATGAGCGCTCATCCAAATTCCAAAACCTACGACGCCCACAGCTAACAGCTGCATAGATCCAAATGGGGTATAAGAACACTTAAACACCATCAAAATAAAGAATTTTTAACATTGTATAGCCGCCTATCAAAATAATAGTCGGCAAATGTATAGTCTTTGTATATAAATGTATACATACATACAATGTACATATTTCATACATACTTACATAGTTAGTGTATGTTTTTTGTATATATGGCTAGCAGTTGTAATTATTTTCGGTGAGCGGAAAAATGTGTAACTTTCCCCAAACTAAAACAAACAAAAAAACTTTTCTGCCCTAAATTAAGAACTAGAACCATCTCAACTAAAACAAAAACAGAGTAAACAACTACTTCTACCTCAGAATTGTAAAAAATGGTACTTTTCTTCTGAAACAGCAAATAAATCAAGCTCAACTGAACAAAAAAAGCTAATACTACTACATTGAACCAAAAGCAACAGCATCTGATTTAAATCATTTTTTTTTTCGTTTTCATATTGAAATTGAAACATTAAACTGAAACATCTAAGTAAAGTTGCCAACCACATGAAGAAAACAAAACCCAAAACCATATCAGGGGTTCATACTTTCTTGTCAATGGAACTAAAACAAAACAAACCCAAGTTACATATAGTGAAAAATAAGCTGCAGAGCTGAAAATAAAGTGAAAATATGAAAAGGGGTTCATACCATTGTGAGAAAATTGATCAATCTTATCACAAAAATGCTAGTTGATGTACTCATCCTTCGCTTTTCTTGTCTCTTTGAGCTTCTTGCTCTTTCTTGAACTCAAAAAATCAATACATATATATATATATATATATATATATATATATAGAGAGAGAGAGAGAGAGAGAGAGAGAAATTGGAGTGTCAGAAATTCTTGGAAATTAGAAGACACAAAAAAGATTGAAACTTTATTACAAAGAAGTGGCACTTGCACTGCAAGAATGCAAGAAAGCAAGAAAACAAGAAAATGGAAAACAGAGGATCTGTTTTATTAAAAAAAAGGGGGGGATTTTTCTTTTTGGGGGCCGAGGACGGGGAGGGGGAGGGGGAGGGGGAAGAGGAAAAAACAGTATCACATGATTTCTTAAGGTTCTTTGCTACTACAATATACTACACAGACACGACACAGTGGATAATATAACTGAATTAAAGAAGAAGAAAGAAGTAGCTCACAAGTTTGGATTTTTGCTAATCTGAGATTTTTTATTTTTTTTTAAATATGGCCTACTATATTATTTGCTTAGCTGTGACTGTGAGTGTGAGTTTCAATTTATTGGTTGTGTGTTTAATTACGTCAATACTAAGTTTGACGTGACTGTGAGTGTGAGTTTCAATTTATTGGTTGTGTGTTTAATTACGTCAATACTAAGTTTGACGACTGTGATATAGACAGCCGAAAGTAGGGATGGCAATCGCGCGGGGGTGCGGGTACCCCTCCCCGCACTCATACCGTCAAATTTTATATTCGTCACCTAGTGGCGGATATAATTTCAACATCCATACCCGCATAGATGGTATATTCTTAAATCCACACCCGTTCCAACACCCAAATGGATATCCGCCATCCGTCAATACCCGCATATACCCGCCTGACATATCAACTTTGGAGAGGGAAAAATAACGGAAAGTGTTAGAGAAACAGAAACCAAAACTTAGCAAATTTGTGGGTGAAGAAAATGGGTACATTGAGAATACCAGATATTGTTCCTTCTCCAACTGAAGACTGTCAAACTCTCATCAAATCATTTAAAGGTCTCTAGACATTAACATAAATGGTGCAAGTGAAATAACCCCAAGTGCAACACCAACATAACCAACAATAGTCAAACCAGTATAGTTAACAAATGACAAAAACAAAGTTGATCCAAGAATTGCCAACTTTCTTAGAACACCATCATCAAGAACTAATAATATCTTTTCTAAGTAACTAATACATAAAACAGGAATTTAAATACAACATCGCTATAAAGAAACAAAGATGTCCATATCTGCAGAATTATTTAGCAAAGAAGTCAAAGAAGAACATCGCTAGCGAGAAGCCAAAGAACATCGCTTAGCAAAGATTTCAAAGAACATCTAAGTAACTAACTAATCACCAGCACGATCTGTTCTCCAGTTGAGATATTTCAGGTAATTCAACAAAGGCCTTGAGTATCATATTCCTCAAGATCACATATTTTCATCTCCTTGACATCACCACCACTTGCATAATGTATAAACAAAGTAATTAGAGTCTAACTTCAATTTAATACAACATAAATAATTTAATCAAATTAATGTTACCTTTAATATCCGCTCAAATCCAGTTTTGAGCACACATTAATGCCTCCACCATTTTCGGAAGAAGTCGACTGCGATAAGGATCAAGTACACGTCCTCTAGTGTTAAATGCGGATTCCGATGGGACGGTAGAAACTGGAATGCTCAATATATCCCTTGCTATTTATTGGAGAACGTGATAATTATTTCCATTTATTTTCCACCAATTAAGAATATCGAAATCATCCACAAGTGGTATAGCTTCAGCTTCCAAGTACTTCTCCAAATCAGATTTTAGTCCAGCTTTACTATTGTCTTGTGACACAAACTGTGCAAACTCTTGCATGCACCTCATTCCCATACTACTAATAACATCAGTTGAAGACACGTGGATACTACTAGCTGGATTATTATCATTTTTGTGCCCATACTCATCCATCAATTCCTTTAGAAAATCATAAATCATTTTTACCTCAACACCAACAACAAGCGTATCATAAATTTTAGGAAAGTAAAACCAAATGAGAGCCATATTGAACCTAGGATCAAGTATAGTTGTCACGCCCATAAGACCATTCACATCTAACCAATACTTATTGTATTTATCTAGCATTACCTCGACTATTTTTCCTATATAAATGGTAGGTGAGGACAACCAGTTGGTTAATAAGATTCTAATCTCACAAATTCTAGGAAAATAAATATTGGCAGTCGGATACGTCGATGCAGAAAATTGATGTGTAATATCATTAAACATTTTCAATAGTTCACATATTTTCACAACCTTATCCCAATCTTCACTAAGTGGTGGATTTTTGTACAAATTATCTCGCGCACTTAAAACAACAAACACCTCCTTAAAATTCATAGCAACTAGAAGCATGTCATACGTCGAATTTCATCGAGTTTTACAATCAAGTATAAGTGATTTTGAACAATCAAGAACAACTTGCTTAGCTACTTGTTTAAAATTTCGAGCTCTCTTATGTGATGAAGTCCAAAAGACAATACTTTCCCTAATTCTTTCAATACCCTCTTTGAAAATGGCACATAAGCCATCTTGAACAATCAAATTAAGTATGTGTGCACAACAACGCATATGAAGAAAACGCTCATGCAAAATCAATGAACCATAAGGAAACTCCAAACGCAATAAATTCATCATCGCATCATTTGTAGTGCAATTATCAACCGTTATAGATGACAATCTAAGATTAAGATTTCAAGATTGAATGCATTCTTTTAAAGACTCGGCAATCACCTCAGTTGTATGCGGTGCCGGGACATACAAGAACCTATTAGATTGATATGAACATAATACTACTATTAAGAAATTTGAAATAAAAAATTGCATAATCACATAATCACATAACCACAGAAGACCACACCTATCAAATAATCACAACAAGTTACCACATTAAAACTTGCATAATCAAACAAGAAAGAGTACATGATGATTCGACTTTGGAGTTTCCATGAATTATCAACGAAGTGTGCGGTGACAGCCATGTATCCTTTTTTTATATAGTTTTCAGTCCACATGTCGGTAGTCAAAGCAACCCTTCCTTTGACTTTTCTTAACAAAGCACTTATACTATATTTTTTGACATTATGTCGTTAGAGAATGTCTTTTTTTGTTGTGTTGCGGCAGGGAACCTTGAAACCTGGTTGAAGAGTATTAGAGTACTTTCTAAAGTCATAATGCTCAACCATGCTTAGTGGGTATTCATGGAGAATAATCATTTCTGCTAAGTCTTGTCTCGCATTATCTTGGCGGAACTCATACGGAGACAATGTCAGCGTCTCATTCGTATCACAAGGGCTAGCAAGTGTACCAAACATCCTTGTTTGTCGGAGATTCATGTATTTCTTTTTTGGACATTTACTTGCATGCTCTTTCAAGTGACTTGTTCCAGCTCTCGGTCCTCCAGCAAGTTGCTTCAAATAATGGTTGCACTCCGCTTTTATTTCTTCCCCTATTCGTTTTCTTGTAAAATTATCCCAAGCTTTTGATGTATGTCTACTGGTTCAGGGCAAAATAGAAGTATCTGCAGAATTAGTTTGCTCTTGGCTCTCTTCATTTTCTTTACCCTTTTCCACTGTATTCGGAGTACAACTTGTCGTAGAAGGATCTGATGGTTTTGAGGAAGACATAGTAGTGGCATTACCCTTGCTTGCCATTCTTACCTATGCAATTATATATATACAAATTAGGACAATATTGAAAAATGTTAAATTTGTTTGAGGCGGAACAATAATCAGTAATCAGTAATCAATCCATAAATTTGTAAACAGTAATACATTCATAAATTTGTTTGAGGCAGAACACTAATCAGTAATCAGTAATCAATCATATAGTTCATCTAACACTAATCATTAATCAATCCATAAATTTGTTTGAGGCAGAACACTAATCAATAATCAGTAATAGTAATGGTTGTGCAATACATACTACTCTAGCCAACTTCAAATAGAGAAACAAAAGGGATGGATTTTCCCAGTGAGCATACAAAACACATAGTCATATCTCTCGTTCAAACAACTTCAAAGATCAAGTATGACCAAAATGTTAATGCATTTTTACTATCAATAAATAGGAAAATATTATTAGTTTATCAAATGAGACCTAACACATATTTCTTATTAATAGTCTGACTAATTTATCATGCTTCGACAGTGAACAAAACATAAGGGAAAAGGTTTAATTTTTTTTGATAGAATGACCTTTTTTGGGTGCAGCGAACTGAGGTGGAGCGAACTAATGGCCGATGGGTTTGGGTGCAGCGAACTAATGGCCGATGGGTTTGGGTGCAACGAACTAATGGCCGATGGGTTTGGGTGCAGCGAACTAATGGCCGATGGGTTTGGGTGCAGTGAACTAATGGTCGATGGGTTTGGATGCAACGAACTAATGGCCGACGGGTTTTGGGGAAATAAGGGCTGGTCGATGGTCAATGGTCGATGGTCGATGGCCGATGATGGGTTTTGGGGGAAATAAGGTCGATGGTCGATGGTCGATGATGGGTTTTTGGGGCGTAAAGGTTAAGAGAGAGAGACACAAAGTGTTGTTGATTGGTGAAGAAATGAGTAAACTCTAGTAGTAGTACTCACTTATTAATTAAGGGTATTGGGCTTATGAATGAGCTTACGGAATACGGACTACAAGTCTACTACAAGGTACAAACCTACAAATATTATTGGGCTTATGGGGCGGGTAGGCGGGTAATACTGCAAATCCACCATCTACCCGCCTACCCATGGTGGGTACATTTTCAATACCTATACCCGCTTACTATCCGCCAAAGTTATACCCATACCCGCCCCAACTGGGGCGGATGCAGTGCCGAATCCGCAAAATTATACCCACCTGCCATCCCTAGCCGAAAGGTATGCCTGCGACACTAATCTATTATTCTTTTTCTTTTATAGTACTCTATCAGTTCACTCTAACTTATCCATGGTAAAGTAACTTATCACTTTTAGTATATCAACATATTTTTTTTTTTTTTATCCATAATATTAATATTTATTTTAAATCATTTTTAAATTCATTAAAATTATATATCAATTAATATGAATATCATGATAAATTATACACTTCATTTATTATTTCTTAAAAGATGTCTAAAGTCAATAGTGAACAAGTAAAAATTAACGGAGAAAGTATTATGTTTGGAATCTTTGTGGCAATTATGTCTAGAATTTACAATCATTAGATTCAAAGAATTGATTTGATTCAAGTTGGTTTAGTAAAGAAGATGGTCAAAGTTATAGAATGTGTCAGTGTTTATAATATCTCTTGTTCTCTCTTGTTATGAAAATAGTTAGCAGTATCCTTATTTATATTAGCATGAAATCTATTTAAACGCAAAACAGGAAAACATATTCCTATATAAATTTGACTAAAAATCCTAATTAGATATAAATTAAAATATCAAATCTTAATTAATTTTGATTTTCTACAACTTTGAATTATTATTTCCAATGTTCTCTCGTAATTCAAAGTTGTATATCCAATATTTGATGCACTTGTCACCATCTTTCAATTTTTGTTGAAGCATTTGTCTCCAACCCCGTTGATGTACTTGTCATTCCAACCATCAAATTTCGTTAAAGCACTTGTCTCCAACCCCGTTGAAGCACTTGTCTTCAACTCCGTTGATGCACTTGTCACCAACACCAATTTTTGTTGAAGCACTTGTTTCCAACCTCGTTGATGCACTTTCACCAACACTCAATTTAGTTGAAGCACTTATTTCCAATCCCGTTGATGCACTTTGTCACCAAAATTAAATTGTTGTTGAAGCACATGTCTTCAACCCCGTTGAAGCACTTGTCTTCAACCCCGTTGATGCACTTCATCACCAATACCAAATTTTGTTGAAGCACTTGTCTCCAACCCCGTTGATGCACTTTGTCACTAACACTCAATTTTGTTGAAGTTTTGTTGAAGCACCTGTCTCCAACCCAGTTGATACACTTAGTCACCAACACCAATTTTTTTGCCCACTTCTCCCCAATTTTTAGAGAAGTATTTCTTCCTCTCGTGCATATTTGTTTGCACCTCTTGAAACCTACAATATTTTTTATAATTAGCATGATTATTTATCATGCATATATCTTTGGCCTGCGTTTTCCAACATAATCTTTGGCCAGACGGGGAACATATATAGGTTACAGCCGCCCGTCGGCAACAAAAGCTCTTTGATTCTCTATCTGGATCGTAGAATCTCTGATATCAATTTGTAGAGAAATATCATATTTATGAACTCAATATATATATTTACTCAATAAATACAATATTGTATTTATTTTCTACTACTCTCTTATTTTCTCTTGTTATGAAAATAACTAGCAGCACCTCTATCTATAATAGTATGAAACTTACTTTAATTCAAAACATGAAAATATATTCCTATATAAATTTGACTAAAAATTCTAAGTAGACATGAATTAAAATATCAAATTCTAACTAATTTTGATTTCCTATAACTTTAAATTATTATTTCCAACATCACGTGTTCGCACGATTTTTTCTAAGGCTAGCTAGAAGTTTTTGAATATATAAATTCTAAGATTATTTTTATATATAACTCAAATTAAAAGAAATAAAATAGTCTCACGGCCTTTAGCACAAAAATAAAGTGACGATCGAAATTGTGAGACTGAAGAAGATTTTTCGCGAGAAGGGCATTGTTCTCAATTGGGCAGATGGAGTGTTAGAAGAATTATTGATTGCCAATTCGGCTATTGTAATGTCAACTGGGCAGATGAAGTGATAGAAAAACTATTGATTGCCGATTAGGCTATTGTCATAGTGAATAAGGTTGAAATTGGAAACTTCTAGTAATTTTTTTAGTATAAAACGAGTTGATTTCCTTCTTCTAGCTACTAATATGCTCCAATTGTTAAGTTAAATAAAGCTAGAACTAATGATTCTTATATTTGTACCGAACATGTATAATATTATGACCTAAAAATGGTGGTTTCTCGTGTAGTGGTTAGTATGAATTTGAAGGAATAAAAACAAGTAAAGAAATGAATTGATTCATACCTTGTCATTTTCTTAGAAAAGAAACAACTTGATTAGGTAATTGATTCTAAATGGACTATATGATTAATGTAGTCTAGTTAGATCTTGAACGCATATGATGACGTGTTTTTTCACCCTTCTTTTGTGATTTCTTCATATGTTGCATTCAAGTACGGAGTATTATTATACACTAGCCTAAATGTATCATATTACAAAGCAAAAATACATATTTTCACCTCTAAACTTATCTTGAAAACTCACTTTAACACTTCACCACTAAACTTATCTTGAAAACTCACTTTAACACTGTAACTTTATACAACAATAACAACATATCCAGTGAAATTCCACAATGTGGGGTCTGAAGAGGGTAGAGTGTACACAGACCTTACCTCTACCTTGATAGGTAGAGCGGCTGTTTCCGAGAGACCCTCGGCTCAAGACAAAGCACAAGCTCAAGCAAAGTACGACAAACAAAGTGCGTAAGTCATGATAGCGAATTCTGAAAAAGAAAAGAAGCAAAAGGAAGCAAAAACTAATGCAAGTAAATATGACAAACAAGATACACATAGTAGCATAAATCGAACGACAATGGACTATAAGACAATATTATGCCTACTAGTATGATAGGCTAAGCGAGCCTATAATAATAATACTACAACTATCAGTTTGTAAGCGTAGGAAGGACTACGCTGAACTACCTACTACCCAAATTCGTGTCATACATAACCCCTATCTAAGGTCATGTCCTCAGTGAGTTGCACATGCGCCATATCCCGTCTAATCACATCTCCACAATACTTCATCGGTCTACCTCTACCCCTCTTGTACCTGTCCATAGTCAACCTCTCACACCTCCGCACTGGAGTAGTTTGTGTCTCTCTTCTGCACGTGCCCGAACCATCTCAACCTAGCTTCCCGTATCTTATCCTCCACCGAGGCACTCCCACTCTATCCCGGATATCATTATTTCTAATTCTATCCCTCCTTGTATGCCCACACATCCAGCTTAGCATCCTCATCTCCGCAACTTTTATCTTTTGGGTGTGCGAAGTCTTAACCAGCCAACACTCCGCCACATATAACATAATCGGTCTAACCAGCACCCTATAGAACTTGCCTTTAAGTTTTGGTGGAACATTTTTATCGCATAAGACTCCAGATGCGAGCATCCATTTCATCCACCCTGTCCCAATACGATATGTGACATCGTCATCAATCTCTCAATTCCCTAAGATAATAGACCCGATGTACTTAAAGCTTCCTTTTTTTGGAATGACCTGAGTACCAAGCCTCACCTCCATACCTGTCTCAAGGTCGCTCACGTTACTGAACTTGCACTTCAAGTATTTTGTCTTGGTCCTACTCAGCATGAACCCTTTAGACTTCAAAGTCTAGCTCCAAACCTCTAACTTAGCGTTCACTCCGCTGCGAGTCTCATCAATTAGGACTATGTCGTATGCGAATAACATACACCATGACACTTTCTCTTGGATTTGTCGCGTCAGTCCATCCATCACCAAGGCAAATGGGAAAGGCTAAGAGCTGATCCCTGGTGCAACCCCATCATCACAGAAAAGTGCTTCGAGTCTCCTCCTACTGTCTGTACCCCTGGTCTTGGCTCCATCATACATATCCTTGATTGTCCTAGTGTATGATACATGTACACTTCTAACCTCCAAACATCTCCATAGAACCTCTATAGGGACTTTGTCGTATGCCTTATCGAGGTCGATGAAAACTATATATAGGTCTCTCTTCCTCTCTTTATATTGCTCCACAAACCTCCTAATAAGATGAATAGCTTATGTATTCGAACGCCCTGGCATGAATCCAAACTGATTCTCGGAGATAGACACGTCTCTTCTCACCCTCATCTCCACGACTCTTTCCCAAAGTTTCATAGTGTGGCTTAAAAGCTTAATACCCCTATAGTTGTTGCAACTATGGATATCACCTTTGTTCTTGTACAAAGGAATCATTGTACTCCACCTCCATTCTTCAGGCATACTCGTCGTCTTAAGAATGACGTTAAACAACTCTGCCAGCCACTCCAAACATGCCCTACCTACGCTCTTCCAAAATTCAACTGAGTTCTCGTCAGGCATGGTCGCTTGTCCCCTGCGCATCCTGGAAACAACACCCTGAACCTCCTCAATCTTAATGTTTTCACAATACCCAAAATTCGGGTACCTACCAGAGTGCTACAGATCTCTCGGCACAATATCTCTATCTTCT
Organism: Anisodus acutangulus; assembly: GCA_029783415.1. Lineage (NCBI taxonomy): Eukaryota > Viridiplantae > Streptophyta > Magnoliopsida > Solanales > Solanaceae > Anisodus > Anisodus acutangulus. The sequence goes on from CM056512.1 coordinate 26,702,157, forward strand.
TTTTCTTTCAAAAGTTTATGGAAGTAAGACTGCCACATCCGTCTACTATGTGCGTCCTCCACCAGTACTTTTTCGTCCTCATCCTTGATGCACCTCACGTGATCCAAGTCCCGGGCCCTCCCCTCCCCCACATTGGCTAGTTTGTACAACTTCTTATCCCCGTCTTTTTCCTCTAATTCCACATATATATGTTCAAAAGCCGCCATTTTCGCCGCCGTAACCGCTAACTTCGCCTCTTTCCGCGCCATCTTATATAATTTCCTATTTATCCACTTCTCTACCTCATCATTGCTTTCTACCAATTTCGCATCCGCTGCTTTTTTCGCTTTCACATTCTCTTGAACTTTCACATTCTCTTGAACTTTACCATTCCACCACCAGTCTCCTCGATGCCCCCCACGGCACCACGCGAGATCCCTAGAACTTTTCTAGCAACCTCCCGAATGCAACTGGTTGTCTTGTCCCGTATACCGATCGCATCCCCACTACTCTCCCAAGTTCCCTTAGCCATCAACCTCTCCCCCGTCTCATTTGCACTAGCCATTGTCAAACTCCCCATTTGATTCTTAACATGTCATCCACAACCTTCTTCTTCATCGTGATCTCCAAATCCATCACCAAAAGCTTATGTCGGGTTGTAAGATCCTACTCCGAAATAACCTTCCAGTCTTTACAAATAAATACCCCTAAACAATTTTCATATGAATTAAATATCACTTTTTCATGATTGGAAGGTGATACACATGTGCGCCACATCATCGTCAGCTCAACAACACGTCATATAATAAATAAATTCAATTTTCATTTATTTTTCCTTTCCCCACATTATTCAGCACCCCCCAAAAACCTCCCTTAAAACCCCTCCGGATTTTCATTCTCCTTCGAAGTTAACTCTGTCAGTACAACCAAGATGGTGAGTCTTTCATTTTCTCGCATTTAAAAATAGTAGTACTAGTTTTTAGTTTCCCTGTTAACTTTGTCGCCCTGTTTTTTTTTTGTTGTTGTTGTTGTTGTGTTGCAGTGTGTGTTCGTTTTTTCGTTTTGGTTGGTTATGAGTTTTGGATTTTGACCTGTGATTTTGGGTGTTCTGTGAAATTATGATCTTTGTAGAAATCTGTGTGCCGGAGAACTGGTGAATTTCAGGAGTCATACGAGTATTTTATTACTTTGGGCAGTTCTTTTAATTGAAAATTTCTGATTCATTTTCATCTGGGTTTAGCTGAAAAAGTGAGCAGGTATACTGTGGATATAAGGTGTTTGATAATTTGCTTGAAAAAAGAGAAAGAAGGTGGTGGTGGTGTGGTGGCGGGGGAGAGTTTAATATTTTTGAAAAATCAACAAGATCTTGATCTGGGTGTGTGTGTTTTTGGGAATTGGGGTAATGGGGTTTGGGTCTTCTTTTTTGGAGGTGAAGATGGCCGCTACCACCGTGGCCATCGTTCCATTGTTCTTTCCCTGCCGTCTCCCCCACACAAAAAAACATACGCTATATATATATATATATATATATATATATATATATATATATATATATATATATGGCGGCAGGCAGGAAGAAGATAGGTTGGGTTTGGATTGGGAGTGGGGGTGTGTGAAGAAGATGGTAGGGCCACTTGTTTTTCCTTTTCAATTTTTTGCTATTTACACGCTACGAGGTTTTTTATTTTTCACGTCAGCCGTTAAGATTATATTTAATTAACTTGAAATTTATTTAAAGGATATATAAACGTAAAGTTTAATTGTTAAAGTAAGTTTTTGAGATAAATTTAAAAATAAATAAATGTATTTTCTCTATTACAAATTAAACCTCAATATTATTAATATTAATAGTAGTTTTTATCGAACTTGATATATTCACTAACATTCACAATATCTCTCCATTGTTAATTTGTTATGAACGTACTTATAATTAAATTCACAATATTGTCAAGAAATAGCGGCTTTGGCGATTCCCATCACTTTTACAATATCAAATATTTCTAACACTTTTTGTGGGGTTGGAGCCTTGGAGGAAGGCCTAATTAGGAAAAAAAGGAAAAGTTCATTGAGAATCCAACATTCACTTTTAGACAAAAGGTATTCCCTTTATTCTATTTTACGTGACAGCTTTTTGGGGGCTATGTTATAAAATAATAATAATTTTATATTAAAATATTATTTAATTTTAATCTTTTCATTTACACTTAATATATAGTTACACACAAAAATAAGTATTTTTATTGGAACGTTAATATATAACTTATGAAATGTTTAGAATATCTCAATTATCTGCTAAAAGAATCTTATCAGTATTGGTATAAACGATCCTTCCCTCGCGTTCGGCTATAGCAAGAGCCCCCAATCTAGAGCTGCTGGCTTTGAATAATCAGCCCAATAATAAGCTCAATTATTCCATAACTTGCTCCTCCATTTGCTCGGATGGAAAGTATAGATAGAAAGGCAGAAAAGGAGGTGCTATGTCAAAAGTGATGTGATTCCCGGGGGATCATGAACGAGATATAACACTACACTACCTATTTTGAGATTGAAAGAAGAACTGCTACGCCCCTTTGCATAAGTAATATCGTAAGGAAATGTCATGTAAGGCCACTAATCACAAAAATATTTCCTTTTTAGTCTATATTTCGAAAAGAATAATATCTCTTTATATTTATAAATAATTTAATTAACTTTAAATTTTTCATTATCCTTTAATCACACAAACGGCATACTACATTAAAAACAGTATAAAATGAAACAACAAGAGAAATAACTTTATCGATGAGACATGAGCGAACTACCAATCAATTCTGTCTCATCATGTTTACTCAGTCATTCCACCATTATATCGAGGAAATGAGTGAACATAGTCATTTACAATTTGATTGATGCGACTATAGACATGTTGTGTAAGTAAAACTTTAGAAGAAAACACAAAATGAAAAGAACAATTTTTGTCGATAAATGAATAACAATGAAATGTTGCAAACTAAGTAATTATATATTCTTATGACTTATCATCATGTTTAATTGCTTCTTCAGCAGTATTAGTAGAACTTTCTTGTTCATTGTTGCTTTTTTCTTCATTTAATTTCTTCATAGAAGCAGTTTTGCTGAGATGATTGTAGGAACCTTTTTCTTTGAACAATTGAGAAAAGTGAGGCTTGCAATAGAGGCGTCCTTCAAATGCAGCATATGATGATGTTGTAAGTTTACAACCTCCATGAACACACCTGAAGCATAATTGATGGTACATTTCACCATCCACTGTCACCTGCATTTGTTATTTAATTTTTTGAATAAAAAGAAAAAAATTAATCAGAGGCGGATTCAAGAGTTTAAGTAGGCGTTTGGCCATGAGAATAAAATATTTTTCACTTTATTTGGAATTTTGAAGTTGGAGTTGCGTTTGGTTATAGTTTTTACAAAGAATATTTGGTGATTAAATGTACTGAAAATGAAAAAAAGTGGAAAAAAGGTGAAAACAACTTTTTTATGTGTTATTTAAATTTTCTTTGTATTTAGAATTTTCACGGCTAAAAGCTGATTTTCAAATAAAGTGAAAAAAAATCTAACTAAACGAGTCTTAATAAGTCGGTCAAGGCAGAGCGTCATTACACATCCCTACTACATTTTTTTCCCTACCTTAGTTTAAATTTTGAAACAATTAGTATCTATTAAATTCGACTCGAAGGCAAGGGTGCAATTTTACCCTTTGTTATAATATTTTGGGGTTGTTTAAACTTTTATTGTTAGCAAATCGTTTTGTGTTGTTAGTAGTAAAAAAGGAGCTCCAACCAATATGTTATTAACCCATATGCAAAAGTAGAGGGATAAATTTGGATTCTTTTAAAGTATTTTAACACGTGAAAATCACCTGATTCATGTTGAAGCATTCTTAATTAAAGTTAAGGACAAGTACAAAATAATTTTCTATTGGCAAGAGTATGAATGACTCGAAAGTATAACCGATGGGATAAAATTAAGATATTCCGGAAAATAGATGCGTAAATTCGAACATTTTTCATTTAAATAGTACTAATGTTTTATTAAGATCGTTACATTATCTCCAAAATAACTATAACATTTATATATGCAATAAGATTTGGCATAGAATTTGAAGAAATAGATAACATATGTAGGTTTTTTATAAGGCATAATACATAGATAGACATCTTAACTTGACCTCAACTGTGGCAACTAAACACTCCAACTTTGAGAATGCACATCTAGTCATATCAACTCGTCTCCATTGTGTCAGTTGAACACTCTTAACTTACAAAATGATCATTTAGACACCTCTAAATTTGTGTGTCACGTACGTGTCGCGTGTCCACGAGACACAAGGAATGAGTTGAGGTGTCTAGATGTGCATTCTCAAAGTTGAAGTGTTTAATTGCCAGTTGAGGCCAAGTTAAGATGTGTATCTATGTATTATTTCCTTTTTATAATACTAATACTTGTGATTTTCATCCTAAATTGTGTTAGCAACCCCGTTATATGTATCAATTTTGTTTCTTGAATAAAAAATAAAATTTGTTGATATTAATTAGTTCTAAGAAGAAATAAAGTAAAATTACTAACCTTCTCCAATGGGTAAACAGTCTTCTTACAAGCGGCACATTTATCTTGAGTACCAGAAAAGAGAGCTGAAACTTTGCTAGGGCTTCTGTTCTGTAATAACAAAGTATATAAAAAAAAAAAATTGTATACGACTAGTAAAACAAAATAAAATTAATAAGATAATTAAGTACAAGTATTAGTGCGCATGGTACAATTGATATACAATTAATTAACATACCAGTTCATTTTGCTTCCCCACTGCTCAAGAAATATGGAAAAGAAATTAAACAAATAATTAGGCAAGGAAATGTGAAAATTGTAGGGTTAATTGTTTAAAATGCATTAATTAAAACTTATTACATGATGCAGAATGCTGCAAGGGAGCGCCTCCTTTTTCCTTGTAGATTTGTTCAAAATGAGGCTTGCAATATAATACTCCATCAAGGGTTGAATATGTGCTCAACTGTAATTCAACAATTTTACATAATGTTTAATTATAAAAAGTTTATAGTTGATGAAATAAAATCGTTAAGAACTATAGATGATAAAGTATTCGATTCAAATTTCAAACATAAAAAGTATAAGTTGTATTAAATACCAAAAGACTAACGTTGAAAGGGTTCTTTTTTCTCCATTTTTGGAAACGAAACTACTTTTGCGTCATGTTTCAACTTTCAACTATGATAAGGTAGTACGTTAAATATTCTATTTATGTGAAAAAGAACTATTTGACATTTCTCCTTTTCTCTATCGCATCTATTTTACTTGAGATTAAAGGAGGAGTCTACGTAGAAAAATATCAATAAATGTACATTCTGCCATTTTTTACCGCTCTCCGATCCCCTTCCGAGACTGAGGCCCCTTTTACAACTACAATAATAATAATATTTTCAGTATAATCTCACCAAGTGTATTTTGAGAAAGTAAAGTATACGCAGATATGTCCCTTTTCTTGGTTCTAATTCTAATTATGAAGGGGACAATCCCCTGAATCAAACGTATTGATTTAATTGAAGGGACGTTAGGATAAGAGTTATTGTCTTTTGAGCAAAGTCACATATTTAAGTCATAGAAACAATCTCTTATAGATAATGCAAGGTAAGATTGTTGTTGTATTCATTAGACTGTTGTGGTCTGGTCCTCCTCGGATCCCACGCGTAGTAGAACTTAAATGCACCAGACTGCCCTTTTTTATCTACTTGAGATGACAAAAAATATCTTCTCGGACCCTGCGCTCATGGCAGGACCTCCGGACTGTCCTTTTTTAATCTACTAAAGATAACAAAAATACGTTGTCAATATAAACAATTTCGTAATTACTTTGAAGGAGTACCATATAGTTATGTTATTATACAAGAAAGATTAGTTACAAGATAGAAAAGGGAAAAAACTCAAATATGCCATCAAATTATCGAAAATGGCTCATTTATGCCACTCGTCAATAGTTTGACTCATTTATGTCATTACCATTACCATTACCAAATGGCTCATCCATCCATTTTTCATTAACATCGGTTTTACAATACCGTTTTTCATTAACGCCGGTATTAATAAAAAATGACATGGATGAGTCATTTTGGTAATGACATAAATGAGTCAAACTATTAACGAGTGACATAAATGAGTCATTTCTGATAGTTTGATCTCATGTTTGAGCTTTTTCCCTAAAAAAATAATATGTATAATCACAAGATCTTACTGCAAGCCTTCCATTGCAATGGTTGCACCTAAAACATGTATTATGATAAGCAACACCATTTGTAGAGATCATCTCTGCAATATAAACAGTTTTTTCACAAACTTTACATTTCTGTTGGCTTCCTGTAAAAGCCATTTTCTTTTGATTATTTCAAATCTAGATGGGAATATATTGAGATTTTGCAATCCTTTTTAGCTATCATATATACAAAAGTCTCTAATAGCAAGGATTTCAATCTCTATTCCCCAAAGCTACAATGATGGAAAACAAAACAAAAAAGTATTTACATGATTTGCTATTTCTGTCCATACTAATTAGAACCAATTGCATAAAATGAGTGGAGAAGCAAAGAATTTGCTAGCATTTAGGACACGTAATGAAAAGGTAGTTAATTCAGTTGGCAGCTAGAAAATGGAATTTAAAAAATAGAAGAAAAAAAAGGGAATTTATTTTTAATTTATATGCACAATTAGCACTTGATTTTAAATAAAGGGTAAATAAAGATAGGAACTAAGTGGCACTTTTAACTCAGAATATCTATTCCTTCATAATGAAAAATCCTAGTCTGGACAAATTAGCAAGAGTCATGCAGATCTAAAGAGTACAAAGAATAAAAAATATTGGAAGAAAAAAAAGACCAATCCCTTTCTAGTTTTTGGGAGTAGAAAAAGTTGTGTCCGTGTGACTTATAAGTTATAGGTTCGAGCCGTGAAATCAAGACTTGCGTTAGGGTATGCTGCCTACATTACCAGTGAACCTAGTTGCCATCGAAAGAAATAATCCCTTGATTATTTTCATTAATGAATGAATATATATACAAAATACAATTTCCATAATATGGAAAATCCTATTCCTATTCTACTCCCAAAACTCTATTCTATTTGTACAAGAATTCTACAAATATGGTAAGTGTACAATGCTAATTATATACACTAAATATGCTCCTAAATCCCGTGATATACACGGTCCTATGTGGCTTGTGTTTCCGTGATATACACGGTATACACATGGCAGTGTATATACCGTGTATATCATGGGTATATTTATCACACCCCCGCAGTTATAGCAGACGGTCTTCGTACGCTGAGATTGTCCTTAAAATCTTCAAATAGAACCGAGGGAAGACCCTTCATAAATATTTCTGTAATTTGATACCTGGAAGGGACATGGCAGACACATACTTGTCCACGAGCTACCTTTTCGCGAACAAAGTGGATATCCATCTTGATGTGTTTAGTGCGCTGGTGTTGAACCAAATTACCAGAAAGATAGACGATACTAATATTATCACAATAAACCATAGTAGATTTCTGAATGGGACAATGAAGCTCTAAGAGAAGATTATGTAACCAACATGATTCAGATACCAAATTGGCTACCTCTCGATACTCGGCCTCTACACTAGAGCGTGATAATGTAGACTGTCGCTTTGCAGACCATGAGACCAAGTTATTACAAAAAAAACATACAATATCCAGACATGGAGTGTCTGGTATCTGGACAACCACCCCAATCAGCATCCGTATACGAGACAAGTGTAGAGGTCGACGACGGATATAGATGCAAGCCATAGTCAAGTGTGCCCTGGATGTATCGTATGATGCGTTTGAGAGAGCTGGTATGTCCTCGTGTAAGTCTACTTCCACTCCAGTTGATACGAAGATCCCACCAACTATACAAAAAACTATGCCATTAGCGGCACAAAATTTCCAAAACAACTCATTATCATATTCTTTGCCATTATCACATTGAATATTTTTGATTTTCCGTTCGAATTGGGTACAAATGAATGTTCTAAATTTTAAGAATGTGGAAAAAACTTGAGATTTTTTCGCTAAAGGAAAGGTCCATAAAAAATTAGAATAATCATCCAAAAATATAACATAATAATGATGGCCCACATAACTTAAAACGGGAGAAGTCCATAAATCGCTATGAATAATATCAAATGGCATCAAAGTACGAGAAGTAGAGGCTATAAATGCTAATCTAATATGTTTTCCTAAAGGACAAGATTGACAAATTGGAGTACTACGCGTACCCTTGCAAGAAATAAAATTGTTTTATGCAAGAAAGAAACAATGGACGACCTAGGGTGACCCAAACGTGCATGCCACAAGGAAGAAGCTAGAACTGCAAAAGTTGATGGCAAGGCTTGACTCGAGAGACTGGAGGCAGGCGTGATTGGATAAAGATCTCCCCTACTATTGCATCTCATGAGAGGTATCCCCATTTTGAAATCCTTCACAGAAAACCCAAAAGGATCAAAATTAACAGAAACTCAATTATCAGAGGTGAATTTTTGGACAGACACCAAATTTTTAATTAAGTTAGGGGCATGAATGGTATTTTTCAATACAAGAGGTGGATGGGGGGAGACAAAGTTGTATGACAGGAACCACGAATTGGAATTGAGGCACCATTACCAACAATAATGCCACGATTGTTGCTCAAATTGAAATAAAATGAGAGTGTAGCTTGGTCAGATGTCATTTGAGAAGTGGCGCCGGTGTCCATGTACCAATTCACGTCCAGAGGATTTAATCCAAGGGTAAGCATAGCGGCCTCAATATATATGGGTGTCGGGATCAGATTTGGTCCTACCGCATTGAAAGTCTGCTAGGGCCGACGCCCAAGCACACCGGACTATGGACCCGACCCTAAACATTGCTGGGTATTGATGAAGGGACCCAAGACAGTGGGCTGGACTGGAGCCCAATTCCCCTGGAAATAATTTGGTGGGTAGTAGGCACGACTGGGCCACTGGTCAAGGCCTACTGCCAAAGGGCCCAGGGTTGAGACCAGGAAGGCTGGGGCCCAGTTCCCCGAGGCCCACTGTCGGTACTGGTACTGTTCCGTTCGCCGCCATTATTTTCACCGCTATTCTTGCCATTATTTTTTTGATTTTGACCCTTCTTGCCGCCACCGTTATTGCGGTATTGGCCTGAATTGTTAATAAAACCGTGAGAGTTATCGGATGAAGTCATCATCGCCACAGAACTTGTGCTAGTAGCCGCCTTTTTTGCCAAGCTGGCTTCTTCTATTGTGAGCATCAAACGTGATTAATAAAAAAAAGGAAAGTGGATTACTTTTGCAGAGTAGAGTCCCAACTCCATTATAGGCCTGAGATAGGTCTGCAACCATTTGTAGGACAAGACTATTATTGGTAACAGGTGCTCCAACGTTACGGAGTTGGTTCGCCAATTCCTTGAGCCATTTACAATTAGCTGAAACATTTGGGAAATCTTCCATGCTAACTTGTGAAAATTCTTGCTCAAGAGTGACCACTCGGGAATGTTGGTTATCCTGGAATATATCACGCAATCTATTCCAGGTAGCCACAGCCGTAGTGTCTGGTTCAATGATGGTCTGTAAAAGGTCGGTAGAAATAATGGAGTAAATCCACTGAAGTACGATAGCATCTAGGGTAATCCATACTTGATGTGAGATGGCGTGAATTTTGAACAATTCGGCCCACATCGCATATTTGACGTTTTCCATCTCAAGAACAATAGGGATGTGGTTCTTGATGTTGGAAATAGTAAGGAAATGATGAAACATGTTCTTTGACGTAGACATAACGAAAGAACAATAGGTGAATGGGGGATTTGGAAGAAAAATTTGGGAAGAGAAGAGGAAGAAATCGGCTCGAAAATTGAGGAAGGGTCTCAGATTTGCGAGAAAGCTGAGTAGTAGCATAAGAAAGTGTAAGGTTTTGTGAGACCTAAACTTCTGATACCATGAAAGAAATAATCCCTTGATTATTTTCATTAATGAATGAGTATATATACAAAATACAATTTCCATAATATGGAAAAAACCTATTCCTACTCTACTCCAAAAACCCTATTCTATTTGTACAAGAATTCTATAAATATGGTAAGTGTACAATGCTAGTTATATCTACTAAATATACTCCTAAATCCCGTGATATACACGGTCCTATGTGGCTTGTGTTTCTGTGATATACACGGTATACATAGGGCAGTGTATATCACAGGTATATTTATCAGCCACGGAAGGGGATTCCTCCAAACCTCCCCTGCCAAAAATCACATTGTATATATAAGATCAGTTTTTTACGTGCATATAGTAGATGATAAACTCTTTGATGAAAATCCTGCCTCCGCCATGTATATTACAACCCTGAGGCGCGACCATTGCCCATACCCAGAGTGAGCGCATGCAGGGTGTTTGTGATTGGGCTGCCCTTAATATCTTTCTGTTCTTTGTCCTCTTTACCACAATAGTAACACCAAAATTTGAACCAAGCTTCATAATAATTGAGTGTTTTGTTCATCACACATGATTGTGTTAGCATGATGGACATGATATTGTGAATATTGGAAACATAAATAGATATACTTTAGATATATGAAAATATACTTAGACATATTTTATATTTATTGTAGAATATTGTGTAGCATTAACTATAAAATATTACGTAGAATATTTAGTAGGATTTACATTAAGTGTAGGATATTTTTCTTCCTTTTATCCCTTACTCCTCTTGTGTATAAATACCTATGTAGTATGATGTATTGGATCAACAAATTGAGATAGTCATTCTTCAATTTCTCTCTTGTTTTTCTCTTTTCTTGACATGGTATCAGAGCCATCTTTTCACTGTTGAGTCTTAATTATTTCATCTGTGATTTGTTTGAAAGTCTTTGTTCTCTTGACTGTTCATCAAGAGTCAGTCCTACACATCTAGGGCTTTTGGTCTTGGTCATTTTAGTTATTTTTTTGGATCATTGTGTTTCTGGTGTTCTTAGCTAGTTAAGAACATGACGTCACATCAGTTTGAATCCTTCAGTGTTTGTTTCACTGGAAAATATTATTCTGCCTAAGAATTTCAATTTCAACTATTTGTCACATGAAAAGAATTATGGGCCATATTGATGGAAGTGGTTATGCTCCTACTGATCCTACAAAGTTGGGTCAATGGAAGGTTAAAGATGCTCGGGTGATGACATGGATTTTAGGGTCAATTGATCCTCTGATAGTTCTTAATCTCAGGTCGTACAAGACTGCTAAGGACATGTGAGATTATTTACAAAAGGTTTACAACCAAGACAATGTCGCAAGACACTTTCAGTTAGACCATGAAATTGCTAATTACTCTCAAGGAGATCTCTCTATTCAGGATTATTTTTCTGCATTTTAGAACTTATGGGCTGAATTTACTGATATTATTTATGCTAAAATACTTGTCGAATCTCGCTCTGTAATCCAGGCAGTTCATGAGCAGAGCAAGCGAGACCAATTTTTGATGAAATTACGATATGAGTTTGATAATGTTCGCTCTAACTTGATGAATCGTGACCCGTCTCCCTCTCTGAATGTTTGTTTTAGGGAATTACTTCGTGAAGAGCAGCGTCTTGTCACACAAAATGCTTTCAAATAAGAAAATATTGTCACTGCTGCATTTGCTGCTCAAGGAAAAGGAAATGGGAGAGTTATGACAAGAACTCAATGCTATAGTTGCAAGGAATATGGTCATATTGCTAGAAATTGTGTCAAGAAGTTCTGTAGTTATTGTAAACAACAAGGACACATGATCAAAGAGTGTCCCACGCACCTTCAAAACTGTAGGGTCAATGCTTTTCAAGCTGGGATAAAATATTTCACTACCGATAACTCATATTCAGCAGGACAAGTTCTTACTCCTGAAATGGTACAATAAATGATTGTGTCAGCCTTTTCAGCTTTGGGGCTACAAGGTAATGATATTACATCTAATTTTTGGCTTGTTAATTCTGGCGCTTCCAATCATATGACCAACTCAACTAGTATGCTAAAAAATATTCGTGAGTATCAAGGTCCCTCACAAATTCAGGTTGTCAATGGTAGTAATTTACCCATTACCAAGGTTGGGGATATTACTCAAACTTTCAAAAATGTTTTTGTATCACCTAAGCTCTCCACTAGTCTTATTTCAGTTGGTCAATTGGTGGATAACAATTGTGATATGATTTTTTCTCGTAATGGTTGTCTTATGCAGGATCAGGTGTCGGGGATGATAATCGCGAAGGGGCCTAAAGTTGGAAGATTATTTCCTATACACTTTTCCATTTCCCGTATTCTTTCTTTTACTTGTTCGTCTACAACTAGTAAGATTGAGGTTTGGCATAAGCATTTAGGACATCCAAATTCTACTGTGTTGTCTCATTTATCGAATTTCGATTTATTAGGAAATAAAAATCAATTTTCAGTTGCTTCCTTTGATTGTTCTACTTGTAAATTAGGTAAAAGTAAAACTCTTCCTTTTCCTAATATTGGTAGTCGTGCTGCAAAATATTTTGATGTCAATCATAGTGATGTTTGGGGCATTTCACCAGTTATTTCTCATGCTCATTTCAAGTACTTTGTGACATTCATTGATGATTATAGTTGGTTTACATGTGTGTATTTTCTCAGTTTCAAATCTGAGGTATTTTCCATATTCAAGACATTTTTGGCTTACATTGAGACTCAATTTTCCACTTGTATCAAAATATTAAGATCTGATTCTGATGGAGAATATATGTCTCATAAATTCAATAATTTTTTGCTTGAGAAAGGAATTGTCTCACAACGCTCATGCCCATATACGCCACATCAAAATGGGGTTGCTGAGCGTAAAAATCGTCATCTTTTAGATGTCACTCGTACTTTATTGATTGAGTCCTCTGTCCCATCTAAATACTGGGTAGAAGCTTTGTCTACTGCTGTCTATTTAATTAATAGACTTCCATATAAAGGGTTAAATCTTGAGTCTCCATATTATCATCTTTATCACTAAAATCCAAGCTATCATAATTTTCATACATTTGATTGTGTTTGTTTTGTGCATCTGCCTCCTTCTCAATGCAATAAAATTTCTACTCAATCTACTAAATGTTCTTTTATGTGTTATAGTACTTCACACAAAGATTTTATTTGTTATGATCCGAGTTCTAACAAATTTCATGTTTCTCAAAATGTTGTTTTATTTGAGAATCAATATTTCTTTCCTACTCATGTTGAGTCATATTCTGTTTCTCCTCTTCTTCATACTTTTAAGGATTTGTCATCTTCTTCCGAGAGGTTCAAACCTATATTTGTGTATGAACGACGTCGGCCAACTTTACCCCATTCCCGAAACTGATCCGCTACATGAGACTACTCCACAACCAGAACCTGAGATTTCTTCTGCTTCTCTTGAGCCCACTTGATGATCTACCAGGGTATCTCGTACTCCTAATTGGTATGATTTTTCTTCTACTTTATTCACCATTTCTGTTCGAACTCATGACTCACAAGCTTCCAAGCATGAATGTTGGCAGAAAGTAATGGAGGACGAACTTTTGGCTTTGAAAGAAAATGACACATGGGACATTGTTTCATGTCTTTCAAATGTCTGCCCAATTGGATGTAAATGGATCTATTCCATTAAACTTCATTCTGATGGAACTTTTGATCGGTATAAAGCTCGATTGGTTGCCCTTGGTAACAGATAGGAGTATGGTGTGGACTATGAGGATACGTTTGCACCGGTAGCAAAAATGACTACGGTGCGAACTATTATTGCCATTGCTGCTTCACAAAACTAGCCTCTTCATCAAATGGATGTGAAAAATACTTTTATCCATGGTGATCTCAAAGAAGATATTTATATGACCTCCACATGATTTTTTCTCATCACCTACATCATATGTATGTAAATTGAAGCGGTCTTTGTATAGATTAAAACAAGCTCCCAGAGCTAAGTTTGACAAGTTTCGATCTACTTTGCTTCAATTCTCTTTTGAGCAGAGCAAATATGACTCATCTTTGTTTCTTCGTAAAACATCTACAGGTTGTGTTCTTCTTTTGGTATATGTAGATGACATTATTATTACAGGAACTAATTCTTCATTAATCACTAGCCTCCAGCAGCAGCTTAAGGATTCTTTTTCATATGAAAGATTTTGGTACTCTTACATACTTTTTGGGGTTGAAAGTTCATTATGATTCTTTAGGTGTATTCTTAAACCAGTACAAATATACTCAGGATTTGATTGCTTTGACTGGTCTTCAAAAATCTTCCTCTGTAGATACTCCGTTGGAATTGAATGTAAAGTATCGGCATGAGGAAGGAAATATTCTTCCCGATCCAACTTTATTTCGGAAATTAGTTGGGAGCCTAAATTATCTTACTATTACTCGATATGATATCTATTTTGCAGTTCAACAAGTGAGTCAATTTATGCAGGTTTCCCGTCATCTACATTTGGTGGATGTTAGTCGCATAATTCGATATCTCTTGGGCACATCTACTCGTGGATTATTCTTTCCTAGTGGTTCACCAATTTGGCTTGATGCATTTAGTGATTCTGATTGGGCTGGATGTCCTGATACTCGCCGCTCCGTCACATGTTGGTGCATATTTCTTGGGGATTCCTTAATATCTTGGAAGAGCAAGAAGCAAGCTCGCGTTTCGAAATCTTCAAAAGAGTCTGAATATCGAGCCATGTCTGCTGCTTGCTCCGAGATTGTTTGGCTTCGGGGTCTACTTGCAGAGATTGAATTTCCTCAATCTAATCCTACTCCTCTCCACCCTGATAACACAAGTGACATTCAGATTGCCATAAACCCGGTTTATCATGAAAGGACCAAACACATCGAGGTGGACTGTCATTATATCCGGGAAGATGTAGATAAGGGAGTCATTACTCTTCCACATGTGTCTAGTGATCTTCAGATAGCTGATGTGTTCACAAAATCCATGACACGACAACGTCATCAGTTTCTAGTAGGCAAACTGATGCTTCTTGATTCACCAGCATCAATTTGAATGGGGGTGTTAGCATGATGGACATGATATTGTGAATATTGGAAACATAAATAGAGATACTCTAGATATATGAAAATATACTTAGACATATTTTATATTTATTGTAGAATATTGTGTAGCATTAACTATAGAATATTACGTAGAATATTTAATAGGATTTACATTAAGTGTAGGATATTTTTCTTCCTTTTATCTCTTACTCCTCTTGTGTATAAATACCTATGTAGTATGATGTATTAGATCAACAAATTGAGATAGTCATTCTTCAATTTCTCTCTTGTTTTTCTCTGTTCTTGACAAATTGTTCTATCAAGACTATAAACAAGAAATTGATCTATACACAAAGTGATCATCAAACAAATATAATAGAGTATGCATATTATTGTTCTTGAGGAGAAAGAAATTAGTAGCCAAAGCATGCCAAGAACTTTTTGGGCAAATTTCCAGTAGCACGAAATTTAGCAGCAGTTTCCTCAACCTTGAGAATATCTTCGCGTTTTTTCGCTTCAAGAACTTTTCTATCTTCTCTGCGTATTCCTTCTTCTTCTTCTCTAATTCTCCCTGTTCCGATTACAGGTACGTACATGAGAACCATGGTATAAAGAAGATACAAAAAGAAATGCAGCTTTGGACTAACAAGATGTAAGAAAAATACATGGCGACACGGAGTCCTCTGAACTATACATCCTCTTTCATGTTTCTCAATATGAATATTAGTCTAGGATATCATAAAAATGAGATTACTCAATACCATTTGAATTTTGTGTTCTTAAACATGTCGAGGATATTGCATTAAAGAGTTACAAAATATAAAAACTAACATTCTTTTTAAAACAGACTAAAGAGGAAAGTGAGACGGATAAATTGAAACAGAGGGATCGAGTAACAGATCAGGAGATAAGCCTAGAAATGTAATTCTGCTAAGGAGCTGTAAATCATGAGGGTCAAACAGATCAAAACCACTGCTAAGGAGCTGTAAATCATGAGGCTCAAACAGATCAAAACCAAGAAGTGAGTCATCCGATATAAATGCTTCATTTAAATGTGTGATATTGCCCCGGTGTATGGAGTAGGGTGGAAGGGGGTTTATCTGAAGCCCTTTGCCGGAAAGTTACACTAGCATTACAAGATTATATAGTAGATGTTGAACCCCTTGATGAAAATTTTGCCTCCGCCACTAGCAACGAGGCGATGCCTTATAGATCATAGAAACTAAACTAGCAAGTGAAAATATAGATATTGAAGTGGCAACAACAGATAGCTACATTCTTGATCAGTAAGAAGTGACACCACAGGGAAAAAAACTTAAAAGTGACAGCAGCTAAAAATGATACTAACAACATATTAACCTGAATTTGTCTCAGTTCAGCATCTATAGTTGCCTTCTTTGTGTTCTCCCAGGATCCAACTGCTGACAACTTTTTAAATGCCCTGATATTTTGTTCATAATGTTGAATATAATCAGCAAACATAGCGAAAACCTTACTCATGAAATTAGTATCAACATATAAATAGCTTCATGGAGTTGAAAATAAGCATATGTAAGTTAGTATGTTGCTTGGGCTCTTCAAAAATACTGTGTCCGTTGGATCCTCCAAAAGCTATACATGTTTGGAGGATCGGACACGGGTGCGCTAATATTTTTTGGAGAGTTGGAGCAACAATCCATAGTTGAATATAAGCATATGTAACTATGCAAGTAAGAATTTCATATTATACTCTTCCATTCACAACAAGAAAGCTAGCTGTAACAACACTAAAGACACATTCATTTCACTTTATGTTCACCTAACACATTAAAAAGTACTTCCTGTTTTCTCTTTTCTTCGCTTTTTGCCCTTAATTTTCTTTTTTTTTGTTGATATTGATTGCCAAAAGGTAAAAAAATAAAACAAAAAGGAATAGAAATTAAAATCATACTTGTTTTCAGCCTTTGCCTTTTCATTGTCTTCCCATGCCTTGATCAATGCCAATCTTTTCTCTGATTCAACCTTTGCAAGGGCAGTATCTATAAAATAAAAATACCGTAAAAATCAACATTATTTTCAGCAATGAAATAGGGAATTAAAGTTTTACTCAATTAGGAATAGGAATATTAAAATCCTTAAGTGGGAATTGAGCAAAAGTTCAATCAAGGGAAACGGAAGCTACTCTCTTGAATTTCAATTTTTCTTATATTTCCTTATTTTTTGTTGGATTTCCACACGGTGTCTGGTATGCACTTTGGAGCCCGCTAATCAAGATTTACTCTGCCTACAAGGATTTTTTCATTCTTAGTGCTCTAAATCAAAACTTCTAGTTATGGATAAATGAATCATATACATTCCGCCACAATCCTGGGTAATTATATTTCCTTACTTATATTTGCAATCTAAGAAAAAATTGAGTCCTATTTGTAGGGTTTTGTTGGGTACAAAGAATATAAGTAAGGCACATCGAAAGTTTAAAATTTGTTTCTTACTTTCCAACAATAATTCTGGTATAGTTATACAACAATTGAAACTTGTAACATAAATCATATACTTACATGTCTAGATTATCTTAAGTCTTTATCTACTGTGAGGTGCACATGCGGTTGCCCTTCCGATTGCAAGCTTCAAGCTTCAATGTATTTCTTCTTCGGAAAGCTAGGAAATCCGGCAGAGGTTCGAGAGTATTTGATTCTAAGTATCTAAGGCTTATAATGTTTTCAGAAATTCGTGTATTGAATAATGAGGTGAATGCCTCTATTTATAGTTGAAAAATAGGTCAAAATCGGATTAGAGTTTGACCTTGGGCCTGACCCAAAATAGAAATTAGGCTACTAATAAGATATGATTAGGCTAATATCATGTCATCTAATCTATCTACTTTAATGCTAATTTACCTACCATCTACGTATGATTCTAAAATCAATTATAATAATTACTAATTACAATATTAATTACTAATTATTCTATCACTTACACTGTTGCGCACCTGGGAATCTTGATACCAACGTCGGACTAAAAAGGCTACAAAATGCAAAAAATTTGGAGTTGCTGCTGGTTTACTAAAAAACATTGTCCCCTACGCCCATGGAATATCTTCTTATTCACTAATTGTATAAATTGAACTCTATACAGTACTTCTTCTACATGCATTACTCAAGAAATAGCATTGTATTCATCTACTTTTTGAGTGTTCATTTCATTTTTGCTTCTCACTTCAAATAATAATGGATGTATACATTCCTGAAGAGTATGTTATTCAACGAAGACTCGAGAAAAAAACTGCTTCTGCTGCTGCTAATATATTCAGTACAGAAAAAGGCAGAAAGGTGTTTCGGTCGGATAAAAAGGAAAGAAAAATTGCTGCAGGGAAACCAACACAATCCTCTTTTTTTGTAGAGGATAAAAAACTGGCTCTGATGCTTTTGGGGAGAATATAGTTTTCACATGCTTTTCTGCTTAATTTTTGTGTTACTAGAGTAGTACTGGTACTAATCATAAGTGAAAGAAATAATCTCTTGATTCTTTTAATTAATTGAAAGACTATTTATACAAGTTACATATTTCCATAATAGTAGAATCCTATTCCTAAAACCTTATTCTACTTGGATACTAACTATACATTTATGGTAATACAATTATTATGGTAAGTGTACAATATTAATTACATTACAATATAACATAAACTAGGAGACTAAATATTACCTAAATATATACTCTATATACGGTAATGTCACGCAAACCGAGAGGGAAGTCCGAGAGCAATATATACATGTATATTGTGTGTATATTGTGTACATTTAACAACAAGTTTAATGTATAGAGAAACTAGTTTTACTTCTTATTTGCAGTCAGAAAAAAATTAGTTCTATGTAGTTGCTATCTATATGCTTGTTTCCAATACATGTATGTGAGATTAAATAATCTTGTACACGAAAAAACTTCTTGTTGTACTTTTCTGTTTATCTTCTTTTCTAAAGTTTATCGTATCAATTTTTTCAGATTTGTAACCGTTGGACTATTATGACAGTATTTGTTCACCCTTTATAACCTCCTAAATTCCTTCACCTACACACACACACATTCTTTCCTTTTGTGAAAAATACTAAATATACAGAAATATTCTTCTTTCTTCTGTTGGATTTTCTACAAAAATAAATATTTGTTAGTTTATGATTCTAGTTTTATACCTGAAGAACTTGTTGAATCCTGGAAATTTACCGTTACTTATGAAATATCCTTAAGGATAGTGCCCTTGACACGCCTCAAGTTATAAGAATTTCAAGTATTTTTTATAAAATTTTCAACATGCGTAAGCAAGGAAAACCTTTAAATGTTTAATATAATAAGTTGGCGCTTGTTCTAAATTCAATGACTAATAAATCATAGATTCATATCCATGTGAAACCATCAGATAAGTTAGGATTAAGCTTCGGTTTGGATGCTAATTGGATTATTGGACTGAGCCAAGGTCAATTGTTTTGGACTTTTGGTTATTCTGAACTCTAATGGGCTATAAAAATGGAGAGGAAGATTTTTGGGCCCATACCTATATTGAGATCCGATGAGATATATTGACAGTTTAACAAGAAATCTCCACTGGTGGAAAAAAACAAGAAAATCTCCACAAAGTTTGGCTAAAGAAGTGTTTATATCATTACACATTATTCTAACCCAATAAAGGTTAATTTGTAGAACTAATTTTCTAGTATTTTATATGTACAAGGCTCAATTCTCACTAAGTACTTTCGTTATTCTCTCTTATAGCTCAGACCTCACCCACAAATTTGAGAATATTTATTGTTCAAAGTTGGAGGGAGGGTCTGATTTTTAAGGCAAAATTTGGAGCGTGACTGATTTTCACCTTATTTACAATATTTAGTGTTCCTCACAAAATGTATTTGCATCTTCACATACCTTCAAGTAAAGTATTTTCTATAGTAGCATTGGACTTCAATAAAGACTAGGGTTAAGAAGATGGAAAATTAAGATAAATTGTCACCCACTTACAAAAGTTGCCAAAAAATGTACAATATACACATCGTTTATGCATATATTATGTATATTGATTAGCATACTTTTTTTTAATCCGATTTCCCTTCAAAGGCACTGGTCTTTAATTTTTGTCTCTCAAATTTAGAATCTTTAATTTTTGCCCCTCAAATTTAGAATCTTTAATTTTTGTCCCTCAAATTTAGAATCTTTAATTTTTGCCCTTTGGTAAAAAATATCCTGAGGTTCCGAGTTCGAATCCCTGCTCAGTCAAACATAAAAAAAATTGCAAGGTTGAGTTTGGATTCGCAAGACAGAGTTTGACATATGCCTAAAGGTAGAGTTTGCTACCTTAAGGGTATAGTTTGCAGGCAAACTCTGCCTTCAGCCTTGCGAACTCCAAACTATGTCTTGTGATTTTTTTTTTAGTTTTTATCTGAGCAGGAGTTCAAATCCGGAATCCAAAAATTTTAATCAAAGGATAAAATTAAATATTTTAAATTTAAGAGGCAAAAATTAAAGACCATCCCATAATAAGGGCATGCGAATAGCCCTATTAGCATATGCAAATATTTTTGGCCGAATAACTTGACCTGACTCCACGTTCTTAGGCCCAAATAAGAAAAAATAGTGTCCCAAGTCAGCAGGTATACATAGTGTAAGCTTAATACGACTATAGGAGTAATACGGAAGGTGGTTTCTCATTTCATTTTGTAGACTGCCAAAGAGGAAAATAAGAAGTTTCAGTTTGAGTTGGGTCCGTTGCCCAATATAAATTGGAGAAATTTCAGAAATGTACAACTGGCTGACTTACATTGTAAAAATATAATTCAAAATTTACATTGTAAAAATATAGCTCAAAAATACTATTATACATTTATATATAAAAGACATGTACATTATATATATAGTTGTATGAAAGTGTATAATATGTAGGTGTGTATACTAAAAATATAATTATACAATATTATACACGAAAATACACATTTATACACAATTACACAATATTGTATAATTGGATATAACATAAATCTAGACTGATTTTGAATAAAAATTACATTTTTATACAAGACATATAGGTGTATAAAAATGTATAATAGTGTATAAGAGGTGTGTATACACCCATATACAATATTATGCACTATCATACAAACACCAACATCACCAACGACGGACTTGCAATAGCCACCGGCTATCGCCAGAGTTTCGTTTTCCGGTGAACTCACAACCATAACAAGTAGAGATACGAGGATGAAGAAGAAGAGAAGCCATGCCCAAACATCTGCCATTTTCTCTTCTTACGAGCTCCACAAATTAATTAGATGAAAAAAGAGGATTTTGGTGATTAATAGGCATGCCCAAACATCTGGTGCTTTCTCGTTGTTGATTGGAAGACATGCAATAGAAACGATATCTGGTACGCAAACATATATAAAAATGTGTTAAATATACCTACGATATACACGATATACATGTGTATATCATATATATATTTGGTCTCGGTTGTGTTGTATAGTAATGATATATACCCGTGATATACACTTTTCATATATAGTGTATATCACGGGTTATAGGCACGGTATAAGGCAGAGAATTAGTGTAAATATTTGTATTACTTAGGATTGTACATTTACCATAATTATATGATTCTTGTACTACTAGAATAGGGTTTTGGGATTAGAATAGAATAGGTTTTCTATTATGGAAAATTGTAAATTATATATATACTCTTTCATTAATGAAAATAATCAAGGGATTATTTCTTTCATGGTATCAGAAGTCTAGGTTGAAAATTTCCTCTCCAATTTTTCGGCCAATCACGAATTCCAAGAGTTCATCCTCGATTTCCGTCGAGTTTTTCCGATCCCTAATTCCTTCTTCTAAATCCCTCAATCACATATTGTTCTTTCGTTATGTCTACTTCCAAGAACACGTTTCACCCTGCCCTTGTTGTTTCTAACATCAAGAATCACATCCCTCTTATTCTTGAAATAGAAAACGTTCAATATGCGACGTGGGCCGAACTGTTCAAAATTCACGTACGATTGCATCAAGTTATCCATCATATAATCCCCGCGGCTCCAGAGGATACAGAGGTGCCTAAACGCGAGGATGATCCAAAGTTGTGGATGACTCTTGATGCCACCGTCCTTCAGTGGATTTACTCCACTATCTCTACCGACCTGTTGCAGACGATTATTGAGTCAGACGCTACGGCGATAGCTGCTTGGAATAGGTTGCTTGACATATTCCAAGATAATCAAAATTCCAGAGCTGTTACTCTTGAGCAGGAATTTTTCCACGTCACCATGGAAAATTTCCCGAATGTTTCAGCTCATTGCAAAAGGTTGAAAGAATTGGCGGACCAACTCCGCAATGTTGGTGTGCCCGTTAGTGAAGATCGTCTCGTTCTACAGATGGTTGCTGGCATAGCTGAGGCCTATAATGGATTTGGAACTCTCATTCGTCAAAGTAACCCTCTCCCAAAGTTCTATCAAGCCCGCTCCATGCTTACTTTGGAAGAAGCCGGTTTGGCTAAGAAGTCGGCTACCGGTGATAGTCCCGTAGTCATGATGACGTCCTCCACAAATTCTCCGAGTTTTGTTGATAATTCGGGCCAAAACCGTGCTCACGATGGTGGTAAGAATACTCGAAAAAATAATGGCAAAAATCACGGGGGGAAACGCGGTGGTTCCGGCAATGGTGGCGGTGGACAAAATCCGAGCAGTGGGCCCCGCCTAGGAAATAATGGGCCCCGGGCAGTCGGGTCCCAGCAGTGGACCCCCTAGCCATGGGGCTTGGCCGGTAGCCCTTGGCCCAATAGGCCCTACGGTCAGCCATCACAATTTCCAGCGAATTGGGCCCAGTTTTAGCCATAATTTCGGCCCAATATTTCTGGTCCAGCTATACAGTGGGGTTCCGGGTCAGCAGGGAGGCAGGCCTGGGCCCCACCAGGCCCATCATGCAGCGGGCCCCACTCCTACCGATATTGAAGCCGCGATGCACACACTTGGAATAAATCCCTCGGACCCAAATTGGTACATGGACACCGGCGCCACTTCTCACATGACGTCTGACCTAGGTACTCTTTCGTCTTATTCCATTATGAGCAACAATCGTGGTATAATTGTTGGTAATAGTAATTCAATTCCAATTCGTGGTTACGGTCATAAAACTTTGTCTCCCCCCCCCCCATCCCCCCTTGTCTTGAAAAATACCCTTCATGCCCCAAAATTGATTAAAAATTTGGTGTATGTCTATAAATTCACCACTGATAATTCTGTTTCTGTATTTGATCCGTTTGGGTTTTCTGTAAAGGATTTCAAGAGGGGATTCCTCTAATGAGGTGTGATAGTAGGGAAAATCTTTATCCTATCACGCCATGTTCCGGTCTCTCGAGTACAGCCTTGCCATCAACTTTTACTGCCCTTGCTCCTTCCTTGTGGCATGATCGTATAGGTCATCCGGGGTCGTCTATTTTGTCTTCCTTAAATAAAAGTAATTTTATTTCTTGTAAGGGTACGCGTAGTACTCCGAATTATCAATCTTGTTCTTTAGGAAAAATTGTTAGATTGTCGTTTGTAGACTCCAATTCTCATATTTTAATGTCATTTGATATTATTCATAGCGATTTATGGACATCTCATGTTCTCAGTTCTTTGGGTAATCGTTATTATGTTCTATTTCTAGATGATTATTCTAATTTCTATGGACTTTTCCGATAGCGAAAAAATCTCAAGTTTTTTCCACTTTTTAAAAATTTAGAGCATTCATTCAAACCCAATTCGAACGAGAAATTAAAAATATTCAATGTAATAATGGAAAGAAATATGATAATGTGGTGTTTTGGGAGTTTTGTGCTAATAATGGGATCAATTTTCATTTTTCTTGTCCTCATACGTCGTCACAAAATGGGAAAGCCGAACGCAAAATTCGTACAATTAATAACATTGTCTGAACTTTATTGCTTCATGCTTCCGTACCCCCTCTTTTTGGCATCATGCCCTACAAATGACTACTTATCTTCTCAACATTCTTCCTACCAAAGGTTTGGCATATTCGTCCCCTCTTCAAATTTTATATAATAAGACTCCTTCATATTCACATCTTAGGATCTTTGGGTGCTTATGTTATCTGTTGTTTCCGTCCACCACAATTAACAAACTTCAGGCTCGCTCTACCCCTTGTGTGTTTTTGGGTTATCCGTCTAATTATCGTGGTTACAAATGTTTTGATTTATCATCTAATAAATTCATCATTAGTCGTCATGTTGTTTTTTATGAGTCCCAATTTCCGTTTGCTAAAGTGAGTAGTCCCATGCCTAGTTCGTATAATTTTTTGGATAACAATGTCTCTCCGTATATTATCCACCATTTATCGGACATGTCCCGCACCCCGAATCTGCTAGTGGGCCCACTGCTCACTGGACATGCCGTACCGTCACCACTGTCTACTGTCCTAGTTTCAGGTCCAACAACTGTTCACATCCTAGTTACCAGCCCAGTGATTGGGCCAGTTTTGGTAGTTGGGCCTGTTACCCAGCCCAATACCGAAACTAGTCCAGTCTCGATTTCTATAGCCAGTGCCACTTACCGTGTTGGGCCAGCAGGCCCACTGCCTGCTGGCCAGTCCATCATATGTCCCGATATTTCCCAAAATTAGCCCAATTCTCCCCCCGAGTACCAGTCACTTGTAGTCAACGGTGTATTTTTAAATCGAAAAGACATTTTAATTTAAATCCTAATGTTTTAAATCACCTTTGCCCCGTAATCATGTGTCTGCTTTAAATGACCCAAATTGGAAAATTGCTATGACCGATGAATATAATGCTCTTATTGATAATAAGACATGGGAGTTGGTGCCCCGTCCATCTGGTGTTAATATTATTCGGTCTATGTGGATTTTTGCTCATAAAGACAATTCTGATGGTTCGTTTGCAAGGCATAAGGCTCGTCTTGTAGGTGATAGTAAGACTCAGCAGGTTGGTGTAGATTGTGGTGAGACGTTTAGTCCGGTGGTCAAGCCAACAATGCACATTCAAAAGCATGACCCATTCATCAGTAGATGTGAAGAATG
Organism: Anisodus acutangulus; assembly: GCA_029783415.1. Classification (NCBI taxonomy): domain Eukaryota; kingdom Viridiplantae; phylum Streptophyta; class Magnoliopsida; order Solanales; family Solanaceae; genus Anisodus; species Anisodus acutangulus. The sequence continues at coordinate 26,727,232 of CM056512.1, forward strand.
CTTTCTTACATGATGATCTCAAGGAGACAATCTATATGCATCAGCCCTTGGGGTTTAGGGATCCCAAATATCCTCAGCATGGTTGTTTGTTAAAGAAGTCCATGTATGGGCTTAAGCAGCCCCCACAGGCTTAGTATAAGAGGTTTGCAGACTATGTTTCGACTATTGGGTTCTCTCATATCAAGTCTGATAATTCATTTTTCATATATCATCATGGTTATATACTATTATATGCGGATGATATTATCTTGATTTCCTCTTCTGATGCATTACGACAGTCTATTATGATAATGCTCAGTTCTGAGTTTGCAATGAAAGACTTAGGGCCCTTGAGTTACTTTTTAGGGATTGCGACCACTCGTCATGTAGGTGGGTTGTTCTTATCACAAAGGAAGTATGCAGCTGAGATCATTGAGAGGTCTAAGATGTCATCTTGTAAGTCCACTTCCACTCCAGTTGATACTAAACCCAAGCTGGGTGTTGAGGCTGGCTCACCTTACGAGGATCCGACCCGCTATCGCAGTCTTGATGGGGCCCTTCAGTAACTTACTTTCATGAGACTAGATATTACGTATGTCGTACATCAGGTATGCTTTTTTATGCAGGATCCCAGGGTTGAATACATGAATGCGCTCAAACGCATTATTTGATACATCCAGGGGACACTTGACTATAGCCTATATCTATATCCGTCTTCGACATCTACACTTGTCTCGTATATAGATGCTGATTTGGGTGGTTGTCCGGATACCAGACGTTCAACGTCTGGCTATTGCACATTGTCTCGCTCTAGTGCCGAGACCGAGTATCGAGGGGTAGCCAATGTGGTCTCTGAATCTTGTTGGTTACGTAATCTTCTTTTAGAGCTTCATTGTCCTATTCAGAAAGCTACCTTGGTTTATTGTTATAATGTTAGTGCCATCTACCTTTCTGGTAATCCGGTTCAGCACCATCGTACTAAACATATTGAGATGGACATTCATCTTGGTCATGATAAGGTAACTCGTGGACAAGTACGCGTCTGCCATGTCCCTTCCAGGTATCAAATTGCAAACATCTTTACAAAAGGTCTTCCCTCGGTCCTTTTTGAAGATTTTAGGGACAGTCTCAGCGTACGAAGACCGCACACTATGACTGCGTGTGTATGTTAAATATACATATGATATACACGATATACACGTGTATATCATATGTATATTTGGTCTCGATTGTGTTGTATAGTAATGGTATATACCCGTGATATACACTTTCCATATATAGTGTATATCACAGGTTATAGGCACGGTATAAGGCAGAGAATTAGTGTAAATATTTGTATTACTTAGTATTGTACATTTACCATAATTATAGTATTCTTGTACTACTAGAATAGGATTTTGAGATTAGAATAAAAATAGTTTTTCTATTATGGAAAATTGTAAATTGTATATATATACTCTTTCATTAATGAAAATAATGAAGGGATTATTTCTTTCAAAATGATTGGAAGACTCATCAATTCATCAATAAAAATCTTGATTATAAAAATGACATCTGGTGCTTTGTTGTTGATTGGAATTTGATATAATAGTAAACAACCATGAATAAATCGGAGCAAAATGCAAAGACTATTCGATTCCAATTTTCAATCAAAAGGAAACGATCCACTTTAGAGCCGGAGCTGGAGCAGTTGGGTGTGTCTCGCTCGGAACTTTATTCTCCGGCAAACTCACCACCACAAGATCTAAGTGGATTTTGTCTCCAGCGAAATCAAACACTAGATCTGAGTGGCATTCATTCTCCTGTGAACTCACAACCATCAGATCTGAGTAAATTTGTTCTTCGGCAACTTCAACACCACATCTGAGTGAATTCGTTCTCTGGCGAACTCACCACCATTAGATCTAAGTGCATTTTCAGGTGAATCAGAGAGAGAGCGTGAGAGAGACGGGAAGTTGGGTAATTTTTTGTAAGATTTAAAAGGTGAATTAATTTTGATAACATTATTACCCTGATTAACATACAATGTATTTAAGTCATATAAATTTAAAAAGAAAAAAATTGCACTTCAACCCTTCAAACAAGCTGGTGCTTAGTTTTTTCCCTTCAAATGCATTTGGTCTTTAATGTTTACCAGTAGCAATCGAACTTACGTCTAGCGAGGCATAAAATTTTTAAGGGCGCGAGGCGTTGCTTGTGGGATAATAATGATACGAAAATATAAATTTATGCCCCGCGAAAAAATTATTTGGCTCGGGGGACAAAAATTAAAGACCAACACAAAATAGGGACAAAAGTGTCAATGACCCATTTAGAATTTATTATCTTGCAAATTGGGTTATCAAGCAAATAGCATATAGGCATACTTGGGCCTAAATATGACAAGAATGGCCCATATGGGGATGAACTATGAAAAAGCCTAATCCACAATAATGTTGGAAAGTATTGCAAATATCTATCCTTCATTTCCAGGTGTCACAGATCATAGTACCTCGGATCATTAACGTTATAACAGATTAATTTAAATAAATAATTTTCTGCAACATGACACACACAATAATTTGGCCACAAAGTTTGTAGGTATGAGAAAGTTATATTGAATGATATGTGTATATGTTCGATTTAGAATCTGAACTATATATGCAATAGGGTTAATCTTCATATGTTATGGGTCAAGAATATTAAAAACAAGTTACGAGTCATAGTGATAGTGAATTTAGTAACCATATACGTACTGCTATTAATATTTGTTTAAACCATTAAAAATACTTATAGTTTAATTTTGTGGAAAAATTACAAGACATTATACTTAATTACTTATTCATTAATAGGTTTAGATCCTCTTGCTTAGAATGACATCATGCAATTTAACATAGGGCTATATAGGATGTGGTCAACCTGTAAAATTTCCACTTGCATAACTTTGGTATAGAAGACGGACACAGACTTTTGTCACGTGAGAATTTCAACCTAACTGTCCAGCACGTGATAAAATGCTATCCCACTTGATAAATCTTCACTAAATTTGCAGTCAAATATACTGTGATTCTCAAATCCGATGTTTAATTTACACCTGATTTACGAATACATGCATGACTTGTATTTTTCATATGTACCTTTATTAGTGATCATGATTAAGTAAAATAATATTTAATGGATTATAGACGACTTTATGTGCAAGGGGCGATTGGCTTATCTCATAAGTACACATCTCGCTTATGAATAGCTATATCATTACCAGAAAATTAATAATTTTCAATGGACTTTTTATCATAATTTGGCTCGTCGATAAGAGATTCTCGAAGAAAAATTCGTCGATGGTAATCTAAATTCCGAGAAACTTCGTTGAAAATTAACAATTTTCTAATAATATTAAACTTTCTAAGAAGACATTATTTCGCCTTGTTCATGATAAACTAATTTAATTTGATATAAATAGTACGTACACGTAACTTTTTTTTGTTACGTACCATATCTTTGCATCTATCTTTACATTTCTACTCTTTTCCCCTTTTCCAGCTTCTGTATATATGACATGAGATGAGAGAGAGAGGAGCCATTTTTATCATGGGACAAGAAATTAAGGCAAAAGCAAGTCATGTGTTTGTGAATCTAATGCTGTCTTCTTGAAAACCATTAGACCCCCCTCCTCTTCTTGTCCCAACACCATATAGTATGTGATATTGTGTCTCTGTCTTTGGGTGGGGTGGGGTGGGGTGGGGGTTGGGGATAAAGTGGCGGAGCCAAGATTTTTACTAAGGTGATTAAAAAATTTAAAGGAGTAAACAAATGAAGATCAAAAGGTTCAATATTTACTATACATACATAAAATATTATTTTTGCAAAAGGGGTTCAGGTGACCCCCTAGCCACCACCTGACTCCGCTTTTGTGGGGATATATGGGTGGAGCTAAGGGCGTAAGGGATTTATCCAGACTTCCATCATCGAAAAATTATACTGGTTAAAATTATTACTTTTATTGATGTTGAAGATCTCTTAATTTTTTTTGATTTTTTTTTTATATTTTAAATTTCTTTAGTGAAAATTCTGACATCATTATTACTGCAAGGATAGAGGGGTAGAGGGTGGTGGTGGGTTTGAAGGTAGGGAAACATCACATGAGCACCTTGTGTTGTCTCCCCTGTGTGCACATTATCTAATGATTAATTTCACCTTCTCCATCCTGTTTTCTCTGAAGAGAGAAAAGTCTTTTGTGTTCTTTTTCTTCTTTAATCCTTCCTCTCTTTTTCTTTTAAAAAAATTCATTGATGAATTTTACTTTTGTGTAGTTATCTTCTTTGATTTTTTTGTCTTTTCACTTTAGGGTATAACTTCCTCTACAAGTAAATGAAAATGAAAGCTTTTGATGACATGTGATCATTAAAAAAAAGACAAGAAAAGAGAAGTTAAAACATCATTATTGTATATAAATAGAAAAAGATATCATCCCCCTCGTGACCAAAAGTGAGATAATCTATTGACTAATTAGCCTTTTGTCGAGCGTAACAAATATATTGGACTGCTATTTCAAGATTATTTTAATTGTTTTTTTTTCTTTGCTTTTTTTTAGTTATTAATTTGAATGAACATAATTATTTTGAGTTCATCATTTAGAATCACAAGATTAATAGCTAGAAAAACGAAATCCCCTTCTTGTTACTAGAAAATTGTATTTTAACAACCTAATTATTATGGCTTTTGTCTTTATTATTCTCATTCTCTTGTTGTTGTATACTTTTCAATTTATTTAATTGACATGTGACCAGATGGACGGGGATTTCGTAACTTCAACAAAGACTATCATGTGAACAGCTCTCATCACATGATAGAAAGCAACAAAAGGAACCTTGAATTTATTAATCCCAAGGTATATATATATATATATATATATATATATATATATATATGATTTGTAAATTATGGAACTAATCTCTCTTGGATTTTTTGAAGTTCCCTTTTTCTACAATGACAAGACAAATCTTTCATTTTGTAATATGATTGTTGAAACATCTGATTGTCTCATGCTAATTATTATTATAGAAAGATTAATAATTGTTGTTGCACATTAATTATATATGGAAGTGGAAAATTATAAAGGGGTTAACCATCTTTATTATATTAAAAGATTTATTAATATATACGCTATCAGTATAACTTTTTTTAATTCTATTTGCAGTTGAAATTGTTATAACAGATTATTTATTATATTTTCTAGTGTACTATATAATGAAACTAAATTGCTATTGGTTGTTAATTGTAACTCAGCTTAAAATCTGCTGATGTAAGAAAATTATACAGTGTCTTTATATTAATTAACCTGATAGTGTACATATATCTTTGATTGGATGTCCGTGAAGCTACATCTAACTCATATGATAAAATTTTAAATTTATTGAAATTTGAGGGGTTATTCCTATACTGAATTAGTAGTATTTACTTTTCTCTGCTTCTCTTTTACTTTTTTCCTTGATATTTGTTGGTGGTGGTTATGACGGAGGGCTGGTAAATGAGGGTAGGTCAAAGAGAAGAATTGACACATGATATCTTAGGCAAATTCCAAATCAGAATAAGAAAAAAAAAGTGAAAAATATATTATATAAAATATAGCACAAATTCATGTGGTACACATATTTTTACCTTTTAGGCTCGATGATGGTATGACCAAAAAACAAACCTGTAATGTCTATTGGATCAGAATGAGCAATACGTATCATGGCCTTTTGGTGATGACATTCTTTAAGTATTTACCACCATTTGTGTCACTACTGCTGTTACTAGGAATTGTTCAGCTTAGCAGAAGTCTATGTAGATCAATGCCACTAATTTGTTAGGTAAGTATTACATAATGATAGACTAATTATTAGTACTACCTAAATATCCACCTAACCTTTTAGCAAAAAATAGAGAGATAAACATGTACTTAAAATGAAGGTCTTGAAAAAGAAAGATGATTAGCAAGTGGATAAAAAGAAGCTCTCACGAGAAAGTTGAAGAGGACCATCTTAAATGATCATTCATCAACATATATGTTCTTTCATTTGTTTGTTCACGAGATGTACTCTTTCTTTAGATGAAGCCTCATCTCCAAACTTTTTGCATTAATATCAAAGTTATCTTAATGACACAAAAATCTTGAAAGTGTAATTTGACTTAATTTGGATGTTGACAATCCTTTTTAAAAAAAAAATTAAGGACGGGGCTAGTGTCCGACAGGGGCTGAGCAGCACCCTATGTCTTAAATAAATAAAGCAAGAAAAGTATAAGGAGGGGGACATAGACCTTACTTTCGATTCTATGGGGATTCATAAGTCGGTCAACCTACTAAGATCAGCCAAATCATCCCCATATTCTAAGAAAAGGAAACCTAGTTAACCAATAATAGTGTTCATAATGTTCTGCAAAACAGGGAAAGAAAATTGCTGAAGTGAGATTAGTTTAATGGTTAAGTTCCAAATTTCATTGACAAAGCATTACATAACTCCTCACTTATCCATCGACCCAATCTCTCTTGTGAGTCTCAAGCAAGATTGGATTACAATTAAGAACATTTATACCAAACATTAAACTAAGGGTAAAATTATCTTATTTTGAATAATTCAAGAGTAAAATATTTATTCTGGGACAATCGTTAGTGAGCAGGGTATTTTTGAGTTATTTGGCTTGTGATGAGAGTATTTTTGAGCTACTTGGTTTGTGGGGAGGGCATATTTGAGCTACTTGAATTAGGACGAGGGCATTTTTGTTTCAAAACTAAAAATAGAGGACAAAATTATTCTATTTTGAATATTTTTATCTCTATTCTTGTTGTAATAGGTTATCTGTCTTATTGTTCATGTTACTAATTCTACGAATGGTTACTAATTCTATGAATAGTTATTTGTATGTAATATTAATTCGTCTACACTATCAGTGCATAGAGTGCCATGATTTCAAAAACTCTATAAGGGCATTAATTTGGGGGCAGGAAATCTTAAGAGGAGTGACTACTTAGATTGATAGAGCAGGGGTAGCTCAATTGGACATTCATGCTACTTGTCATTGTACCTTGTGCAGTAATGCATGTACCTTGTGCAGTAATATGCCTCTAGTCAATTTGTACAGAGGCTTTAGTTACTGTAAGATCACATACATACAAACAAAACTTAAAATTAAATTCACTGCGCTGATGTAGTTGATGAGCCCTGTTGTATACATACAAAGAAACTTAAAATTAAAGTCACTGCGCTGATGTAGTTGAAGAGCTCTGTTGTATTTTCCATCATTCCAAATATATATGGTGGGCTAATATGCCAGTAGATACTTCTGATGATTAGGTACAAAATAAATGCCAGCTCCACTCTCATTTGTCCTTCAACAATCAAAGCTCGCAAGTCACACCTTAGAGGCTTAGAGTACTTTTTTTTAGTATTTAAATTCTATGTATTGACGATGACAACAATAACAATATATTCAGTAAAATTTTCATAAATAGGTTCTGGAGTGGGTAGAATGTATGTATACCTTATCCTATGTACTTTTGTGAGGATGAGAGATTGTTTCCGATACACCCTCAGCGAAAGAACTATTTACACAATCAGATAATTTATTAGGTAAGCTATGGGTGAATCTCTTTATAAGCATTAATAATTGACACTACAAGAAAGTATAGAATTAGCAACAAAACTTTAGCAACAATAAATATATTGTTGCTAAAAACGTAAATGACAATAAAAAATTAATATATTATTGCTAAAAATGTAAATGACAACAAAAAAATAACTTGTTGCCCAAACTTTTCGCATCGGATGTATTGCAACGACATGCAACAATTTTTGTTGTTGCGAAAAGTACATATGACAATAACATCAACATATGACAATAAAAATATTGTTGACAAATATTTTTCTTTTTATCGTGTATAGTCTGATAAAAATGGTACGTACTGTACTTACTAAACATGTTAAGTTCACTAATAGAGTATCGTATATATATAACTTAAATAGCTCATTTTATATCCAAAGGATAATTGATAAAATGTGGTCGCCACCATGTGTGAGTTTGGCTCATTGGCAATTGTGCCCACCAAGCATTATTGGAGGCAGTACAGCTGCGAATGTATGTGTAAATATTACGTGAATTATGATAACCTGACTAAATTCAGTATATTATGTATATAATTATTAAAATATATTTAATATTATTTAAATAAATACAAGGTAAAATAAAAATTAAGTGGTGTACTTGTTAAGGCGCCAAGTATAATTCTCCACCAGAAGTAATTTTTTTTTTATCTTAGCTTCAAAGCAATGATACACTCATTCTTTTGAAATCCTGAATTAGCCTCGAGGTTAAAGATACCTTGCAAGACAATCTTTAGGACCCTCCACCCCTTTAATGGCACAAATTTTTTGGTCCCATTTCTAAAGTAAGTTGCAGTTAGGATGGTAGTTATTGGTGGAGTTTCTCTAAAAAAAAAGAAGAATATATATATATAGCAAGATAACAGAGAGCCTTTTTGAGTCAGATATGACTGGCTTGCCACATAATTTTCACTTCATCCACAATTCTTTGTGCTAATGGGTCATGAGAACTTAGTATAAATATAAAAAAAAATTGGAACTTTTTAACTATTTCTTTCGTCGCATAAATTGAGACAAAAAGAGTATCTATTTATAATTCGAGCTGAAAGTAGTGGGTATTTCGCTAGTGGCGGAGAGAATTTATTACAACTTACAAGAGGTGTTACTTGGCATCGTTTTATTTTTTTTTAAAATGACTAAATGTATGGGGATATAGTACTCTTTTTTATATAAATAAAAATAATACGTATATACAATATACTTGAAAATAATGTTAAGATCACGTAAATTTGGAACAGGAAGTAAATCCATAAAAACCTCACAATCACCCGAATGATATACAATGGGATTCAGAGGGATCATGTACGCGAATTGCTCAAAAGTTCGAAGCTATCAGAACTACTCATTTTCAAATGATATCCACATTGTTCACAAATTATCATTTTTTATTTTAATTTTTTTATTAATTTAATTTAATCCATAATAATTTTCACATTGAACCCGCAAATACATGTATTTTTGAGTTACCTCGAGATCATTAGAATTTTCTGAACTCATGTACAAGTTGAATTGTGATAATTAATAAGTCGTCATTGCTTATAGAATTTTTTTGCGTAAGCCATTGTAGGCCACAACCTGTATATACTTCTGGAAAAAGTCTTTAACGGAATATACACAAAATAGTAACCAAATGGCTTTTGTCGACAATGTAACAGCATACGTACACTTGAAATTTGAGAATACTACATAGTTGGTAGGTCAAGTATTCCATATGGTTTGGTCTATTTCGTCTGGTGAGTAAAGAAGGAAGTGATTTAATTTAATTTATTTAAAGTATGGCTGAAATAAGGACGTCACTTCTCTCATGCTCAATCCATGACCCTCTTTAAAGCCAAGAAAAGTTGCTATTTTTTAAAATCTAATCCAACTACCCATTACCCCTTTTTCTTCCTTTGGCCTTCTATGGAAGCTTCAACAATTTTCATGTTACACGTATGTGTCTTAAGCCCTTGTCAACATCCTCCTATCACCATCCTATGCATACTTTGTCTAGAGTATTTCTGAAAATAGTAGTGTACGCAGGATTTTATTTACTAACAGTGTCGATCTATTATCACAACTAGCCTTAGCTTGTAATGGGCTTAGATCTAGAGTCGAAGATTCTAATACTTTACTCCCTCTTTTGAATAATATTGATATTTACTTTATATTATTTTCAAACAGTACCGATCTGCTAAATACATATTAATTATTTTTCGAATAGAATAATAGTACTATTACTTATGGAGTATATATTTTAGAGAAATTTTTCGGTGTCCTGTTTGAAAGCTATAGGAACTCGAATACGTTTGATTTAATTTTTTCTGTAAGTGATAGCAGTATTTTTGAATTTGGAATCCTTTATTGAATGAAAAGCTCTTATTATGAGACTAATAAAACTTTGTACTATCCCTTCATTAATTTAGAATGAAAGAGAGCTTCGTGCCATGGAGTAAAGCATTAGAAATGCTAAATAAGTTGAAACAAATATCTGTAAGGAGAAAGGATGAGGCTGGAATATGCATACAAAATGGATACCTTATTAAAAGCAGAACAACCCATATGGAATGTTAGAATTGTAATTGAGCATTTACTCATTAATGATCATAAATCATCCAACAAAATAATAGTATATACCTTCTGTCCATTTTATTTGTCTTTTAATGTTCTTAAACACTTCTCAAGAAAATAATTAAATGTCTTTATTTAGTTATCATTTCACTGATAATATGAAAAAAGTAATAAATAACTTTTTGTTTTAAGAAATATCAAATATGTCGAAAGAAATTTACTTGACCAAAATGACTAACATTTGTGACTGAATAAAGTAACGGTTAAAGTCATGTACGAACGTCTTCATAAACAAACTCCCTTTAAATTAAGCATACATAAGCTAACTCCTTCTAGCATTTGAAAGACATAAATATAGGTACTTCATTATTCGAAAAACGTAACTTAAAGTGACCCCTACATATTAGTCCAACAGCTTCATCCTCCTCTACCTTTCTAACAACTTGTTCTTATAAAAAAAAAATTAATTAGCTTTGAATACATATATTCGAAGAGTACTTTGGTATACAGTATACCTAACGTATTTAGCTTGTCCATTTCCGTTACACATGCGTTCCTAACAAATAATATTTCAACATGCACAACAATTTTAAATGTATTTCTGTCATTAAAATAACAGTTCAGTTTCTACCAAACAAATCATTTTTCGAAGTATCTAATAAATATTCCGTTTACAAATTAGTATCACCCACCAAAAAGGTCGGATATTTTTTATTTACATCAATAATTATGACCCAATGATTTAGAGTACCATTAGTAGGGTTCAATAATGTTGATGAATATTGGATAACTGAATAATGTTTGTGAACCTTTATTATCGTAGCGGTCGAATAGTAGGGACTTACATTACAATTGTTAACAAAGAAAAGAAAAAGTAAATTTAGTGAAAATTTACTAAAAAAATGTTAGTTCGATGATCATTTAAGAAATTATAACTCTTAACTTATGATATACTAGTATCTATTAATTACTCCGTCCATCTTAAATGTCGTGATTTCTAGAATAGTTATCTCAAATTATCTGTCATTTTAGAACTGCTTAATAATAATTGTTCTTGAAGACTACAAATATCTCAAAATGGCACATATATAATAAATATTTAACGAAAAAATGTATATCTTAATATATAAATAAGGATAAAATAATTAAAAATACCTCTTAATTAATATTTTCTTATGACTCCGGCAAAAGAGAAACACAACAATTGAGACAGAAGGAGTAAGAAGTATGTTTGGAAATCGAAGACTTCTTTTGAGTATTGTTAACTCCCAAGTTGATATAACTAATTAGGTGTCAAAATAATGCAAATAATAAGCTTTTAAAAAGCTACACGTACGTATTTCTTATTTGCGTAGTTTACTAGGTATATAACTCTTTATTGATCAATTGACCAACTAATCTCTATGAATTTATAACTTTAAACAAAAAATATTTCCCCCCATTTTTTCATTTTTTTTGCTTGATACTGACCGTATTCGTTTATTAACAATTTCTAGTTGAATAAAATAAATGTGATCTATTGATCTTTACACAATCATAGATCTATTACGCAAATTGACTTACCTATACCACGTGCTACGTCATTTTTTTTTATTGATATTGCTAGATATTATTATATTTCTCTGCGTTTACTCCCCCACACCCCTTTTATTTATGATCTGTACATTTTGAGACGACGACTATTACGATATTTGGGTTTCTTAACCAAGATCAGTATATATCTGGGATGTAATAATTCTTTAATCATTATTAAATATTTATTCACGTTATAATAATAACAAGTTGTGAGCGATCGGACAAGTTCTGGTGAAACATAAATGATAACGGTGGCTATCCATAAATTAGATGTCAAGAAATATATAATATGGACCAAAAGAAAAATTCTGGCGCCAGAAAAAAAAAATCAAAAATAGGTTTTTTGGTACACATAGAAAGGTAACCACCGTGTATTTATGGAGGGTACATATATTATTTCTTTGTTTTAAATGCTCTAAAATAGTTGAACAGTAGTTAAAAAATGATTTTCAAACATTTAAAATAAGAATTTGTTATTTGAATAGGATATTACTCATCACTTTGAAGGATTATTCATGAGTTACTATTAATAGAGGGGTGAAATTTGAATCATTTTTTACTTCTTTTCCCCATAAATTCCACACCGTCATATTCTATTTTTTTAAATATTGTGCTGCCCTTTATGATTATTTTTTGAATATTGTGCCGTCCTTTTATGATTATCTATTTCTTCATGAAGCGTTAGAAATAGATAAAACTACGTGTTATATTTTGATTTTAAGTTAGAAGATAGATTATAAGTCAACTTAATTGTGAGCTGTTAAAGATTATTTTCCGGGCTGGGGTAGTGTTGCGATCAGGGTTACGGGTTGGGTTCCGTTTGTAGGATAGGCCGGTACTGGTAGTTGGGGAGATGGTGGGGCAGCAGAGTGATGTCGTCGCTGTGAGGAGATGGGCTGGTAGGGACTGGTGATGGTGGCGGAGTGGTTGTAGTAGATTGTGAGGACTGGCCAGAATGGGATTGACCAGACGGAGGAGACGCGGCGGAGAGTGATGGTCGATGTGTAGGGTGAGATGCCGATGATGGGGACGCTGCCGGGGACAAAGCAGTTTGGGAAGGCAACGATAGTGGAGCTGACAGTATAGAGGTTGTCGATACTGCTTGACTGGTGGTGTTGGGTGATGAATCGACAGGTCGACACAGTTCTTGGAGGATAACGGGGGAGAGGTTGGACTAATCCAGAAAGTAGTAGTCAGGTTTTCGAAATTGTTGAATATTCGAAAACGGGAAGGTCGACTCATCGAAGGTGACATGGCGAGAGACATGGATTTGATTAGTAGATAAGTCGTAGCACAAGTAGCCCCTGTGATTAGGTTGGAAACCTATGAAGACACATGGAGTGGTTCGGGGTGTCAATTTATGAGGGGCGGTGGAGGCAAGGTTGGGGAAGCAGAGACAACCGAATATGCTGAGGTGGTCATAGGAAGGGACTCGATGGTAAAATATTTCGGCTGAGGTCATGTTATGGAGAGTGCTTGTGGGTAAGATGTTGAGGACATATTCTACCATTTTGACAGCATAGACCCAGAATAACGGAGGTAGGGAGGCAAGAAACAACATTGTACAGACCATATTATTGATGGTACGGATAATGCGTTTAGCTTTGCCGTTTTGAGGAGAAGTATGAGGACACGAGAAGCCAAAAACCATCCCATTTTTTTTGTAAAATTTGTGAAACGCAGAATTATTTCCAAGTCTATTCTGCCAAGTGGACAGAGACAGAGCAACAAGAGAGGTGTGGAGCGGAAGCTGACAGCGAAATTATGTGTGAATGGGTATAGGTCCCAGGAGCTATTGCATCTCGTGAGAGGAGTCCCCGTATGCAGACCCTTCACAGTGAAACTAAAAGGATCAAAATCAACAGACACATAATTATGACGAGTAAATTGTCGAATGGAAATAAGGTTTTTGATGATGTTTTGGGCATATATGACATTATTTAGGGAGAATGGGGGGGGGGGGGTGGTTGTGTATAAGCATGATCATAACCCTTAATTGGAATGCGGTGACCATTTTTAATTGTAATAAATTGAGGATGCATCAAATTAAACAACTCGGATAGATTACCTGAAGACCGGATGAGATGGGAAGTGGCTCCGGAGTTCATGTACCAATTTTCATCAGGCTGTTGGAGGGTCATGCTGCTAAAGGTCTGGCCTAGATCTGTTAGGTCCAGGTTAGTGAGCTGCTGAACGATATGGGCCTGCTGGGTCTGAAAATTGAAGGGTCTCGGACTTGGGCCTTGGCCCAATATACCCTAGTACGTGCCATGAAATTGGGTCGCAGAAGACATGTTATAAGCGGCCCAATTGGGATGTTGCTGAAACTGCACAGGTCCAGTCCAGTGTTGGTTCGACGAAGGCGGCGGTGGCTGCAAGTTGGTGGCCGGTGACTGGCCGTCTCTGCCTCCCCGTCCTCGTCCACGACCACCCCTACCATTACCTCTTCCTCGACCCGATTTTCCTCCCCCACGATCGCTATTTTGACCGCCGTTTGCCGATGAATGACTGGCGGCAGATGCGGTAATGTGAGTTGCAACGTCAACAACGAACATTTTTTGCGAGTATTCTTCTTGTCTGGCACCTCCGCATATTCAGTTGTCTCTGCTTCCCCAACCTTGCCTCCACCGCCCCTCATAAATTGACACCCCGAACCACTACATGTGTCTTCATAGGTTTCCCACCTAATCACAGGGGCTACTTGTGCTACGATTTATCTACTAATCAAATCCATGTCTCTCTTCATGTTACCTTCGATGAGTCGACCTTCCCGTTTTTGAATATTCAACAATTTCGAAAACCTGACTACAACTTTCTGGATGAGTCCAACCTCTCTCCCGTTATCCTCGAAGAACTGTGTCGACCTGTCGATTCATCATCCAACACCACCAATCAGGCAATACCGACAACCTCTATACCGTCGGCTCCACTATCGCCGCTTTCCCAAACTGCTTTGTCCCCGGCAGCATCCCCGCCGTCGGCATCTCACCCTGCACATCGGCCATCACTCTCAGCCACGTCTCTTTAGTCTGCTCAATCACATTCCGGCCAGTCCTCACAATCCACCACACCGTGTATATCACGAGTATACCGTGTATATTTATCAGTTGGCTATGGACGGGTTCAGGAGGCGTAGAGGTAGGCTGAAGAAGTATTGGGGAGAGGTGATTAGACGGGATATGACGCAGGTGCAACTTACTGAGGACATGATCTTAGATAGAGGGTTGTGGATGACACAGATTAGGGTAGAAGGGTAGTAGGTAGTCGAGCGTAATCTTACTTACGCTTACAAAGTGATAGTTGTAGTGTTATTACTGTAGGCCCGATTAGCCTATCACACTTATAGGCGCAGTATTGTTTTATAGTCCCTTGTAGTTTGATTTCTGTTGCTATGTGTTCTTTAGTGTACTTTGTTTATCTTATTTAGATGCATTAGCTACTGCTTACTTTTGTTAGAATGCGCTACCATGCCGTATTTGATTTTGCTATCAACATGTTCATACTGCTTTAATTTCTTGTCTGAGTCTGACCGTTTCTCTTGCTTTGCTTTGCTTGCTTTTTCTTGTGATTATGCTTTGTCTTGAGCCGAGGATCTCTCGGAAACAGCCGCTCTACCTACTAAGGTAGAGGTAAGGTCTGCGTACACTCTACCCTTTTCAGACCTCATGTTGTGTGAGTTCACTGAGTATGTTATTGTTGTTGTTGTTGTAGCGGGGGCTATTTAAATCAAATTTTCAATGAAGAAAGTAACACCATTTTTTTTTGATTGACTGATTCAATTAACCATTAAGCAAGATCATCTTAGAATAATTCGATGGTCAATATTGTCAATTCAGAACTTATTATTACTAGTTCATTTAATAAGTTATATATCATGCAATTAGTATAATAATTTTACTAGAAGATTTCATCTAATATCTGATCAGTCAGATTCTTGAAACAAGACAAAGAAGCTTCCCTTTACAATAATTTATGTTCTTCTTTCTCTTTCCCCAATTGTAGACAAATAAAACCAATAAAGCCAATTATTTTTAAAAGAAACAAAAAAACAAAGACAGTTATTTTGCCAAAGTAAAAAGAAAGAAAAAACAAAAAAAGAACAAAAATAAGTAAAATAATAATAACTATTTCAGACCAGTTATTTTTAGTAAGCGCGATGATTAAAATGGACCGAAGAGAGTAAAAACTTAATTCTAAATTTTTATTTTTAATATAATTTATAGCAACACAACAACAACATATTCAATGTAATCCCACAAGGTGTGGTCTGGAGGATAGAGTGTAGACAAACTTTAACCGTACTTAATAATAGAAGGATTTGGCAGAAATGTGTAAAATTGTCCCTCCTAAAAAGATTACTCCAGAATAAATGGGCCATAGTTAGGAAAGGTGCGTAGCATGGGGATGTCTAATCCTTTTGCCACCGCAAGGCTGGCTAATCGTACGCATCAGGCTCAAATACCCCTTCGTGTGCGCTTTTCGTCTGGCTTCTTTGCGTAAAGAATCTAACTCATTTGAAGTTCAGAAATTTTTTTCTTCTATACAGAAGATGAGCCATTTTTGTTAGATAGAGAGGCTGTTTCCGAAAGACCATCGGTTCAAGAGAAAACATAATAAAAAAAGGTCACATAAGATTTGAAAAAAATAAAGTAAAGTAAAGTAAAGTAAATAAATCATGACAAAATACTATATATAAGCATTAATGGAGAAATTTTAATAGTAATAAATACATCAAACTAGTACGATAATCGGAGTACAAAAATTAACAGATAGTAACAAGAAATTGAGAACAAAACCCTATAAGTTAACACTACGACTGCTAGTATGGAAGAATAATTTATATCAACACAATATTTATAATTTATTTTAGATCATAAATTTTTAAAAATCATTTATTCTTAAGTTTCATTTCTAGTGAAACACAATCACGTAATTTAGGACGAAGAAACAATATTTTGCCAAAGTAAAAAAGAAGCAGCATAATAGGAAATATTATAATTTGAGTAAATTGTCACTATATGACTATTTTTCAAAGGGAACTGTTATATAACACATAGATACAGAGAGAGAAGGAGGAAGATAGAGAGAGAGAACCACTGTGTGTGTGTGAAAAATAGAAAGAAAAAAAACCCACTTTAGATCTACTGATCTCTGTCTTCTTAACACATTCTTGATTAATTTCATGTAAAATTCATAACAATTGCTCCATTTTAGTTCAATTTCAGTTCACATTACATCTACTCTGTTTAACTCACTGCCACGTGTCTACACTGCAAAACTCAATCTGGATATTTTTAGTTTTGTGAATTTGAGTGTTTTTTAAGCTGCATGGTCATTTTCCGGGAAGTTTCGCCGGAGCTCCGGTAAGGTTGATAACTGAGCTCCGGCGAGTTTTGGGTGTTTTTTTGGAGAATGTGTTAATTGAGGGGTTAAAGTGGAAAAAATGTTTAAGTCTGCGAGATGGAGGAGCGAAAAGAACAAGATCAAAGTTGTATTCAAGTTGCAATTTCATGCAACTCAGGTATTATTACTGTCATTGCAATTTTGGGAGCAAATTTGTAGTCAAAGATATTTATTTATTTTTATACATGTTTTGTCTGCTGTGAGGTAGCTTTTTTCTTGAAAATTAGTGTTGAATGCATTGGAAATAACAATGTGAAATTGAGTGATTAATAGCACTTCTTTCTAGATCATACATTAGTAAAGGGGGAATTTTTTTTTTTTGATGTGTAATTTGATGTCCAGATACAATTTAATTTGTTGGGGGAAATGGTTGATTTTTGTTAAAATGAAGTTTCAGCTCTTACATTGTGAAGATCTTTGATTTAGGGTGTGTTTTGTATGGAGGAAAACATTTTCCTCCATACCAAACACACCCTTAGACATCATATGATTCATATCATTCTGCATTTTCTTGTGTCCTTCCATTTTCCTATTTTAAGTTGTTTATGGTTGGATTTTTGTGTGTTGGTTGAGGGGTGGGGTGTGTGTGTGGGGTGGGGGTAGAGTAGGTTTTTGAAGGATGGACCGTTATGCATTGAATGAGAGTATAAAGGGTAAATTTTGTATAGGTGTCACAAGTAGTAGGAGATGCATTGATGGTATCTGTGGTCCCTGCGGATGTTGGAAAGGCAAAGGTAAGATCAGACAAGGCAACGGTTCGTAATGGGAGCTGTTACTGGGAGAATGCAGTTTTCAATACTGTGAAATTTGTTGGAGAGCCAAAGTCCGGGAAGATTCATGAGAGGATCTATAACTTTGTTGTGGAAACTGTAAGCAACAATTTAGATTTATGGTTTTGACTTTTGTATGCTACATTGCTTTCTTATTAAGAGATATAGATGAATTATTCGAATTTGTGCTTCGTAGGGTTCTTCGAAAGCTGGATTCGTTGGCGAAGCTTCGATTGATTTTTCGAGTTATGCAGATGCAACTAAGGTGTCCTTGGTGTCTCTTCCTCTCAGAAATTCTAAATCTGAAGCTGTGTTGCATGTAAGTCTTTTAACCCTTTCTTAAAGAATGTTTTTAGGATTGGTATTTTGTAAATTCTTTGCAATGTAATTGGTTTCCGTTAAATTATAGGTTTCAATACAGAGGATTCAAGATTCTGCTGATCGAAGGTGCTATGCAATTTCTAGAAGAGTTTCATGATTCTTTTTGTGTGTGTGTGTATGTGTTTAGTTTTTGATTGCAAGTTAAATCTAATGACTAAACAAAAATTTCCACTTTGTGGTGTTTTACAGTGTTGTCGAAGAAATCGATAATGCGAAACTTAATACTCAGGATAGAAGCTTGAGGCCACAATTAAGCAATGGTGATCTTGAAGATATTCTTAAAGACAATTCTACTGAGGTAAACACATAAAGACCTTGGGTCTGTTTGCAAGAGAATAAAAGATCCGAGTATCATAATTTTGAAGCTTGCCAATAAATTTTGTTCTTGTTTCTTGCTATTGCACTCGGTTCTTGACTGATAATATTTGCCCACGCGCATGCACACACACACACGTGTATATATCAATCAATCATTCAATCAACTATGTCTCATTCATGGTTTTCTGATTGCGTTATTACTTGTCCTTTATTTGACAGGATGATCTGGCCAGTAAACCTGCATCACAAAATGGTGGAAAGAAGGGAAACTTCCGGACATCAAGCGAATCTGATATTACCCTGTCCAGTTCTGGAAGCAGCTCAGGGATTGATACACCTTGTGAAGTCCCATCGAAGAACAACACGAGCCATCAAGAGCAGATAAACTTTCCATCGTCTCTGAATCATGCTTTGGTTCCTCAGAAGCAAAATAGCAATGTCTCAACAACAGTTACTGAAGAAAGTCCGGACGTACAATGGGAGTGGATGGGACAAGAGGCCTCAGATGTTGTTGAAAAGCTCAAAATGGAGCTCGTAGCTATGACTAGGCAGGGGGACATGACAGATTTGGAACTACAGACTCTTCGGAAACAGATAGTCAAGGAGAGCAAAAGGGGAGTCGACCTTTCAAAAGAGGTAGCTAGCCTGAAAGAGGAACGAGATGCTTTCAAGGAAGAATGCGATAAACTTAAAGCCTCTCAAAGACGTATGGATGAGACAAGGTCCAAAGACAAGTTGCTTTATGACAATGGAGATATTCAGGCTCTTGTAGATGAGCTTAGACAAGAGTTGAATTACCAGAAGGACCTTAACGCCAATCTTCAGATACAACTTCAGAAAACACAAGAATCAAATTCTGAACTAATTCTTGCTGTCCGTGATCTAGACGAGATGTTGGAACAGAAAAACCAAGAAACTTCTTGCCTACCGAACAATGAGAAGTTTCCGGATGTTATCTCCAACTCCAAGCATGAAATGACTGATGAAGAGCAAAAAGAACTTGAGCAGCTTGTGAGACAGCATACCGATGACAAGGAAACACATGTGCTGGAGCAAAAAATCATGGACCTACAAGGAGAAATCGAGATCTACAGAAGAGACCGAGATGAGTTAGAGATGCAGATGGAGCAACTCGCGCTTGACTACGAGATACTGAAGCAAGAAAACCATGACATGTTGTACAAACTGGAGCAAAGCGAGCTACAGGAACAATTGAAGATGCAGTATGAATGTTCTTCTTCATATGCCACTGTAAGTCAACTGGAATCCCAGATTGACAGCTTGGAGAATGAGCTGAAGAAGCAATCCGAAGAGTTCTCAGACTTTTTGGTCACCATTAATGAACTCGAAGCTCAAGTGAGAAACTTGGAGGAAGAACTGGAAAAGCAAGCCCAGGGTTTCGAAGCTGATTTAGGTGCATTGACTCGTGATAAAGTTGAGAAAGAGCAGAGAGCAATACGAGCTGAAGAAGCATTGAGGAAGACAAGATGGCAAAATGCTAGCACAGCAGAGCGGCTTCAGGAGGAATTTAAACGGCTCTCCGTCCAAATGGCATCCACTTTTGAGGCTAATGAAAAATTGGCTAGCAAAGCATTGAATGAAGCTAACGATTTCCGCCTAGAGAAAATGCATCTTGAAAATATGCTCCGGAAATCATCCGAGGAGCTTCAGTCAATCAAAGACCATTATGAAGTTAAGGTTTTCAAGCTTTCCAGCCAGGTGAGTAAAATGTCAGGTCAAACAGAAAAGTTGCAGAGAGAAATTGAAGAAAAATCTATGCAAATAGAGAGACAAGAAGAGCTCGCCAAAGAAAGTAAGCAGAACCTGTCACAGAAAATTATAATCCTTGAAGCCGAGATTGAAAATCTTTTAACAGACAAGAAAATATCTTCTGATCATGAAGAACAGAAGAATAGCCTGACGGCAGAATTAGATAAGATGAGGACATCAATTAAAGACTTGGAATTGCTTGTAGAACAAGGTCACAATGAAAGAAGTGAACTGGAGACTAAGCTTGCAAAAGTGCAAAAAGAAGCCGAGGAGTCTCTGAAGGAATTAAACAATATGAGGTCTCTTAAGGACGAGAAGGAGGCGTTAGCTGGGAAACTGCATTCAGAAGTAGATAACCTCAAATCTAGGTGCAATGAAATGAAAAGGATGTTGTTTGAGGATGAGGTGGAGAAAGAAAAATTGAAAAAGCAGGTATCTCAATTAGATAAAAAGCTCAAGGATGCTAATGGTCGAGTATTAGCTTCTAACGGAATCAAAACAACATCAAAGAACAACAAATCCATGCCCGCATCTGCTGGTTCAAGAGAGGTTGCAGGTCTTAAAGAGAAGATAAAGTTGCTTGAGGTAAATATTTACCAGCATTTACTCTACCTGAATGTAGTTCTAACCTCAATATGAGTTGCATCCATGTCTTCTTTTACATATTTTTCGAACTTTACAATATACAAATGTTGTCTTTATGATCTTTACAATAGCAAATGCTCAGAATTTTGTAATATGTTCCACAACCAACAGGGTCAAATCAAGCTGAAGGAAAGTGCACTTGAAAGCTCAACAGATTCATTTTTGGAGAAGGAGAGAGATCTTGAAGACAAAATAGAGGAGTTAGATAGAAGATTAGAAGAACTCAGTCAGAATGCAGAAAGGCTCTCTGAACATGAGTCCCGAAAGGTCAGTTGCAAGCCATCTATATTCTGCTTTTGTCACAGAACTTAAGTTACTTCAGTAAATCACAGCAGCAAGAAAAATTATTCTTCTCTTGAGAACTTATAAATTGGTCCACAAGGAAAACAACTTGGGCATACAAGATTATGGCTTAAGTACCGAGCAAAACTTAACTCGTTCACGTTTGAATTGACACTCGTGCAATTTTAGCACGTATTAACTTTTATGAGATGGCATTTTAAGTGTTTGCTTCATATATGATACAGGTGGTTGAAGCGACATGCACAGAAGATGAAAGTTCCTGTCATATGTTGACAAGGAAGAGGTACACGTTCTCATATTCTAGTTGATCTTTCTAGCTTTTTCTATCAATCCTGCTCGGATAGCTGAGGTTTTCTTTCTTTATTATTTTTCTTATTGGAATACCTTTGTACTTGCAGCAGCTGCAATGGCTGCTCACTTGACAAGGAAATGGAAGCCTCAGCGTCCAATACAAGACATCTTGAGGAATTGTCGAGCGAATTTGAAGTCTTGAGGGAGAAGAACACTTTAATGGAAGATGAACTGAAGGAAATGCAAGAGAGATATTCAGAAATAAGCCTCAAGTTTGCTGAGGTAGAAGGAGAAAGACAACAGTTAGTAATGAAATTGCGAAGACGCTAAAAAGAACACACACGACAGTTCCAGGGAGATGATGAAACCAGGTTCTTTCTGCCAGAATATTAAATGTGAATTGTACCAAAAAAAGAAAAAGAAAATTAAAAATAAATGTATATTGGTGAGGGAATTTTTCTCTTTTCGCATTCTTTTTATATTTTGTTTCTAGCATATAGTGTTTGACTTTTGCCTTAGATATTATACAAGAATGTAAAGTAATTTACGAAGTAGGTTATATGTCTCACTTACAAATTGTGTAAGAGTACTTTCAGCTGTTTCTGTGAGTCTTGTGTAGTGACTGGTAATGTCTTTTGTTTATGAAGAGATTTTTTCTTTTCTTTTTTTGGTTTCATAATTCATGGACAGAAATCTTTCATTCTTTGATCTGTAAAAGAAGACAATTTGTACTAGCTACTTGATCAATGGGAGTAAAATATCTTTACCAATGAATTCTTTTTGGCATCAGTTTGACTTAAAACTTTTACATTTCCAAAATAGAATTTAACATCAATGTATGGCAGAGTCTCGGGGCAAATTTTCATGATTGTATGGGGTGAAGGTGAATGGGGAGGGGGGAATCTACCAGAATAATAGTTGAGGTGCGTGCAAATTGATCCGAACAATATCATCGTTAAAAGTCAAGTTTGATGGTTTAGTTAAATAGGATTCACTATCCTAAAAGTTGGGGACTCCATAAATTGGAGTAAGGCCTAGAGAATGTGTGCAAAATAGTTAAATAATTTATTACATCCGTAAAATTTTGTTCCAATTTATGTGTCATACATATATATCAGGGTGGGGTGGACCAACCTCTGAGAAATATTGAACTGTGTATAACCTTGTAAATCAGTACCTTGGTTTCACTGGGAAGTATCCAATAAGTCTAGTTTTATTTTATTATAAATTGTACATTTCAATATTCATAACATGATTAAATAAATAAAAAAACTCGTACCACTTATATTCGCTTACACTATCTTTTCCCTGTCTGCAAGATCAAACTAGTTACTTATAAGACTGGAGGGATTTTTTCTCAAACACTGACATCATCATGGAATAATTAAAAGGTCAAATTCCTTGCCAGCACTTATATCCAACGATCAGCAAGTCAATTCCACAAGAATGGACGGTCTATGATCAAATTCTGTGATGGATGAGACCACAAACAGTGACAAGAGCCATAACTAATGAGTGATCAACATGAGGTTCCACCACCAATGTTAATACATCATTTCCAAATAGTACTCCTGAACTTGCTTGTTTTTGTTTTACTTTTACCTAATAATAAACACAAAATTACTAACACTATTAGTGATATGATTTAACTTATATACACCGACATCAATATATTTTGTATCCATACTACAATCAAACTTTTTTATGAATAGTTATATATAATTACTCATTTCGTCTCGATTTATGTGACACTATTTGAATTGACACAAAATTTAATAAAGAATGTTGACTTTTAAAATGTGCAGTGTAAAACAAATCTAAGATAATTGTGTGGCTAAAAATAATTTCATTAAGGGTAAATTAAATAGTTTCTAATTATAGAAATATGACCTTTTTTAGAATAGGCAAAAGGAAATGGTGCCACATAAATTTAGATCCAAGAAGTATCTTTTAGGTGATCTGTAGTGACTAACCTCTGCAACAAGTCTGCCCTGTTGGTTCACAATCTTAATTGATGTTGTTGCAAGGATAATGTTATAGCAACTTGCTTCAGAATTACATTCCAATATAACATTATAGTAGTTCACATTATCTCCCCTACGGACATTGTACATTTTCTTCACTTGAAACCATGGTACTTCTTTACTAGTCACTCCATCATAACTCCATTTATAGTCATCCCAATGGCCAAAAACTGGAACTTTCTGAAGAAAAAAAAGAGAATATGTAAGTATTATTAAAGATATAATTAAGTAAATAAAAATGTAATTTCTTTAGCTATATAAATTTTTAGATAAAGTGGCCACACAATTTAACATGATACACAAGGAAAAAAAGTAGAAATTAACCACGAAATTCATGGCTAAGCTATCGCTAAATAATCGTTAGCTAACATGACTATTTGATAATCCGTCATTAATCTTCTATTGGATTAGCGGTGGTTTTTTTGTTGTTTAGCGACAGAAGATATACTAATTCCTCTTTTTTTGTAGTGATATCAAAGCAGACATCATCCTGAATTCAAGTCTTGCCCCCATTGTCTCGGGTTGGGACTAGCGGAACTGGGGCGGGACGGGACGGGACGGGTCGGGACGGGTCGGGACGAGACATTGTCCCGTCCCGATTCGAGTTCCGATACCGATTTTTTTTTTTACTACTCGGGACCGGGCCGTCCCGGCCCACTGGCCAGCTCTACTTAAAAGTACTCAAAAGATGCTAATTCTTTATATTTTAAACTTATATATACATCGTTAGCAAACTTTTTCCACTATCAAGTTGAAATCTAAAAAATATTCACAAATAAGCTTTTTTAAAATGTAATCTTCAAATAAAACAGGTTACCCTACACCCATGTGAGAAATTACTTTGAATTCATACTAAACTAACGATTTGGAAAGGTCTCCATAGGCATTCCAATTGCAAGGAGAGGTTCGCTATGACGGGAGATACTTGTTTTCCCTTGAAGAAAAAATGAAAAGCACATGTGACCATCCTTTTGTTTCACCATGTTCCTCTTGCTACACGTAGGTAAAGGATGGTGTAAAAAAAATTATTTACACAATGGTGGATACAATTTAAATTCATTTATTATTATATACGAGATTGATGTATAAATAAAAAATATTAGATAATTTCAGTGGTCAAAGTTTTTATGTGAAAATATACCATAATATACATGTGATATACACGGTATACTATCTTGTGTACACCGTTTATATCACGGAAACCCAAGACAATTGGGAGACCGTGATATACACGGTATACACACCGTGTTTATGATGGTTTTGGTAATAAGTTTTTGTATATACTTATCATTGTAGACTTACCATAATTATAGAATTCTTGTACAAATAGAATATGGTTTAGGGAGTAGAATAGGAATAGGATTTTCCATATTATGAAAATTGTAAATTGTATATATACTCATTCATTAATAAAAATAATCAAGGGATTATTTCTTTCATGGTATCAGAAGTCCAGGTCTCACAAAACCTTACTTTGCTTCCGCTTCTCTCGGCTCCAATCCCGAGACCACTTCTCGGATTCCGGCCAAATTCTTCCTCCTCCCTTCCCAAATTTTCTTCCTAAATCCCTCATTGTCTTTCGTTACCAGCCTTCCTTCTCCTTTCAGGGCCTATCCGAAAGAGAATCCAGTACTTATGTCTACGTCGAAGAACATGTTTCATCCTGCCTTTACTGTTTCCAACATCAAGAACCACATCCCTGTTGTTCTTGAGATGGAAAACGTCCAGTATGCGATGTGGGCAGAGTTGTTCAAAATTCACACAATCTCACATCAAGTCCTCCATCACATAATTCCTCCAGCTACCCCTACTCTCGTGGAGGATCCTCAGTTATGGAGTACTCTTTATGCTACCGTCCTTTAGTGGATTTATTCCACTATTTCTACCAACCTTTTACAGACAATCATTGAGCCTGACACTACATCTATGGCTACCTGGAATAGATTGCGTGATATATTCCAGGATAACCAACACTCCTGAGTTGTCACCCTTTAGCAAGAATTTTCACAAGTCAGCATGGAAGATTTTCCGAATGTTTCTGCTTATTGTAAACGACTCAAGAAATTGGCGGACCAACTTCGTAACGTTGGAGCGCCTGTTACCAATAATTGTCTTGTTTTACAAATGATTACAGGCCTCTCTGAGGCCTATAGTGGCGTTGGGACTCTCTTCTGTCAAAGTAATACACTTCCACCTTTTTATCAAGCCCGTTCGATGCTCACATTAGAAAAAGCCGGCTTGGCTAAAAAGGTGGCTACCGGTGCAAGTCTCGTGGTGATGATGACTTCATCTAATAATTCTCAAGGTTTTGTTGACAATTCGGGCCAAAATCGTCCTCACGGTGGCGGCAAAAAGAATCGAAAAAATAATGGCAAAAATCGCAATAGCAATCGTGGTGGTACCGACGGTGGTGGGGGAGGCCAAAACAGTGGCGGTGGGCCTCGACACGGTGGCAGTGGGCCGCAGGCCAACTGGTCCAAGCCATGGGACTCCTGGCAGTGGGGCTGGGCCAGTGTCCATTGGCCCAACAACCCCTATTTTCCAGCCTCAACGGTTCCTGGCCAGTGGGCCGCCCAGCAGTAGTTCATGACCAATTTTTGACACCCATCCAGTGGGTTCCGGAACACTACTGGATCGGGACAGCAGGGAGGCCTGCTTGGGCTTCGGTCCCCACATGCTTTCCATGCTACGGACCCTAATCCGATCCCGACACCTACAGATATTGAGGTCGTCATGCATACATTTGGATTGAGTTCTCACGACCCGAATTGGTACATGGACACCGGTGCCACTTCTCACATGACGTCTGACTAAGGTACTCTCCCGTCTTATTTCAATTTGAGCAAAAATTGTGGCATTATTGTTGGTAATGGCAACTCAATTCCAATTCGTGGTTACGGTCATACAATTTTTTCTCCCCCCCCCCCCCCATCCACCACTTATTTTTAAAAATACCTTTCATGCCTCTAACTTAATTAAGAATTTGATGTCTGTCCGAAAATTCACCACTAATAATTGGGTTTCTGTTAATTTTGATCCTTTTGGGTTTTCTGTGAAGGATTTCAAAACGGGGATACCTCTCACGAGATGCAATAGTAGGGGAGATCTTTATCAACTCACTCCTGCCACCAGTTTCTCGAATCAAGCCATGCCATCAATATTTGTAGCTCTTACTCCTTCCTTGTGGCATGCACGTTTGGGTCACAGTGGGTTGTTCATTGTTTCTTTTTTGCATAAAAATAATTTTATTTCTTGTAAGGGTACGCGTAGTACTCCAGTTTGTCATTCCTGTCCTTTTGGAAAACATGTTAGATTACTATTTATAGCCTCTACCTCTCACACTTTGATGCCTTTTGATATTATTCATAGCGATTTATGGACTTCTCCCGTTCTCAGTTCTGTGGGACATCGTTATTATGTTCTATTTTTGGATGATTATTCTAATTTTTTATGGACCTTTCCGTTAGCGAAAAAATCTTAAGTTTTTTCCACCTTCGTAAAATTTAAAGCATTCATCCGTACCCAATTCGAATGGGAAATAAAAAATATTCAATGTGATAATGGCAAAGAATATGATAATGGGTTGTTTCGGGATTTTTGTGATGCTAATGGCATCGTTTTTCATTTCTCTTGTCCTCATACGTCCTCACAAAATGGGAAAGCTGAAAGAAAAATCCGTACCATTAATAACATTGTCCGTACTTTATTAATCCATGCTTCCGTACCACCTTCCTTTTGGCATCATGCTCTCCAAATGACTACTTATCTCCTTAACATACTTCTTACCAAAGGATTGACATATTTATCCCTCTTAAAATCCTCTATAATAAGGATCATTTGTATTCTCATCTTAGGGTTTTTGGGTGTTTATGTTATCCCCTATTTCCGTCAACTATAATTAACAAATTTCAAGTCTGTTTTACCGCTTGTGTGTTTCTAGGTTATCCATCTAATCATTGTGGTTACAAATATTTTGATTTATCGTCTAATAAAATCATAATTAGTCGCCATGTTATTTTTGATGAAACCCAATATCCTTTTGCTAAAGTGCATAGTCTCGTGCCTAGTTCGTATGATTTTTTAGATGACGACGTCTCACCAAACATTATGCAACACCTCATGGGCCAATCCGGTACCCCCGTACCGCCAGCAGGCCCACAGCCTATTGGCCCACCACCACCTACTACCTCTGCCCCAGTTTCGGCTAGTGGACCGATTGCCCAACCCACTCTCGCAACAGGTTCTGCCCATGTTCTGCATCCAGTTTCCAGTATTGGGCCAGTAGGCCCACTGCCTGATGGCCAGTCCGTCACTCTTCCAACTTTTTTTCAAAATTCACCCAATTCTCGCCCGAGTCACAGACCTGTCACTCGTAGTCAATGGGATATTTTTAAACCAAAAAGATATTTTAATCTAAATTCTAATGTTCTTAAATCCCCTCTATCCCGTAACCCATTGTCTGCGTTAAATGTCCCGAATTGGAAGTTGGTTATGAACGACGAATATGGTGCTTTTATTGACAGTAAGACGTGGGAGTTGGTGCCCCGTCATTCCGGTGTTAATATTATTCGGTCTAGTGGATTTTTACTCATAAAGATAATTCTGATGGTTCTTTTGCGCGACATAAGACTCATGTTGTAGGTGATGGTAAAACTCAACAGTTTGGCGTGAATTGTGGTGAGACATTTAGTCCGGTGGTCAAACCGGCTACCATTCACACTGTTCTCAGCTTAGCTCTTTCGAAAGCATGGCACATTCATCAGCTAGATGTGAAGAATGCTTTCTTACATGATGATCTTAAAGAGACGATTTACACCCATCAACTCTTGGTATCAACTCTTGGGTTTTTGAGACCCCAAATATCTACATCATGTCAGTTTATTGAAGAAGTCATTGTATGGGCTTAAGCAGGCCCTACGAGCCTGGTATAAGCGATTTGCAAACTATGTATCTACTATTAGGTTTTCTCATAGCATGTCTGATAATTCTCTGTTCATATATCATCGTGGTACTTCCTTGGCATATATTCTCTTGCATATGGATAATATTATTTTGACAGCTTCTTCAGATGATTTACGCAAGTCTATCATGACACTACTTAGTTCTGAGTTTGCTATGAAAGACTTGGGGACCTTGAGTTATTTCTTGGGGATTGCTATCACTCGTCATACAGGTGGGTTATTCTTATCACAAAGGAAGTATGTCGCTGAGATCATTGAGAGAGCTGGTATGTCCTGTGCAAGTCTACTTCTACTCCAGTTGATACTAAACCCAAGCTGGGTGCTGTGGTTGGCTCACCTTATGAGGATCCAACTCACTATCGCAGTCTTGCAGAGGCTCTTCAGTATCTTACTTTCACGGGATCGAATATTATGTATGCCATACAACATGTGTGTTTGTTTATGCATAATCCCAGGGTTGAGCACATGAATGCGCTCAAACGCATTATTCGATACATCCAGGAAACACTTGACTATGACTTACATTTATATCTATCATCGACGTCTACACTTGTCTCGTATACAGATGTTGATTGGGGTAGCTGTCCAGATACCAGATGATCCACGTCTGGTTATTGTATGTTTCTTAGTGATAACTTGGTCTCATGATGTGCAAAGCGCCAGTCTACATTATCACGCTCCAGTGCAGAGGCCGAGTATCGAGGGGTAGCCAATGTGGTATCTGAATCTTGTTGGTTACGTAATGTTCTTTTAGAGTTTCATTGTCCCATTCAGAAAGCTACCTTGGTTTATTATGATAATATTAGTGCCGTCTATCTTTCTGGTAATTCTGTTCAACATCAGCGCACTAAACATATAGAGATGGATATCCATTTTGTTCGCCAAAAAGTAGCTCAGGGACAAGTACGCGCCTTACATGTCCCTTCCAGGTATCAAATTGCAGACATTTTTACTAAGGGTCTTCCCTCGGTCCTATTTAAAGATTTTAGGGACAGTCTCAGCGTACGAAGACCGTTCGCTATGACTGTAGGGGTGTGAAAATATACCATAATATATATGCACCATACACACGGTATACTATCTTGTGTATACCGTGTATATCACGGAAACCCAAGACAATTGGGAGACCGTGATATGCACGGTATACACACCGTGTATATGATGGTTTTGGTAATAAGTTTTTGTATATAATTAGCATTGTACACTTATCATAATTATAAAAAATTTGTACAAATAGAATAGGGTTTTGAGAGTAGAATAGGAATAGAATTTTCCATATTATAGAAATTAAAATTTGTATATATACTCATTTATTAATGAAAATAATCAAGAGATTATTTCTTTCATTGTGGACGGAGAATTACCTGATATTTGTAAAAGAGAAGCTAATAGATTCCTATTGAAATAATCAAGGTAGGTCGTGCAAACGGATTTGAATACCGCCGTTATTGAAAAAAGAAGATATGTATATTTAGTGCAATATAATTCACACTTGGGAAGGAAAATGGAATACGGCAACCGAAAAAAAGAAAAAAGATTAAAAAACCAATAACTTAATTAAAGAGAGCTTTCACTTCTTTTGAAAAATATTTTCTAAAAAAAAGTGAGTTTCTTACTTATTTTTTTGTGTTCAGTATGTAAACAAATAATATTATCCTAAAATTATTTGTATATAATCTAGACAAAATATATACAAATGTGTGGAGATGAGATATGTTGGGGAAGGACACAATCAATGTGAAATGCCACTTGTGGAACTTGTTCTCCAAGAAAAAATATTTCATAAATTTTGACCAATCAAGCAAGAAAAAGTAAAAACCATTTTATATTTTCCTCCGTGCCTAACACATCCAATGTCTCTTAGGAAAATATATTTCCAAAATGAGTTGTATATGCTACTAGTTCTTTTTTTCAGGATTTTTTTTTTTTTTTTGCTGAAACGAAAAACTTGAATAACATAAAGAAATTAAGTCATTACAAAAGCGGAGGTAGATCTTAACGATGCAACCTCTAAATAATCATTATTTAGGACGGTGGAAGTAAAACTAGGAGGAACCTTTGTGTTAGTAGAATACTAGTTTTATCCAAAAGAATTTGATATAATCATGTTAAATAGTTTAAAATTCTAAAAGAGATATCGGTAATACAATCTAACAAACCTATTTAGTATCCTTTTATTTTTTTTCATGTATCTATGTATTTCAGTCATATATGTCGCATGTAAAAATGAGCTTAAATTTCAATCATGTGGGTATGATTTTTTCATGTATGCCTGAAGTAATTCAGACGTACATGACTGAAGCACATGTAAAATTGAGGTAGAATTTCAGTCATGTGGGTCTGAATCAAAAAGAAAATTGTTCTTTAAATTTTGAAAATTCAACACACGACTTAACAATTAAATCTACTCCAAATAAGCTTAAATTTGAAACATAAGTTACATATGTCATAAAGAATAAACTCCAATCATGTCAAAAGAACAACAAATCTAACAACGCTATTTTGGAATAATGGTAATTTGCCATTGTTTTGAAAACCCATTTAATTTAAACTTACTTTTTATATTAGAAATTTCTTTAAGCATTATATTTCAATTGCTATAAATTTGAAAATGATATTGTACAATAACTAAGAAGAAGAAGAAGCCACTTTTGGTCTAAAGTCATCTAATTCTGGATATTTGTATAAAAAAGAAGAAGACGGATATTAGTTAAACGAGGCGATCAAAATAGGACGCCGCATGAAATTCTTACAATACAGTCCAACCCATTTAAAACCTTTAGATCTAAGTTTGGACTTGAAAATTGAAATCAAGCCCATGACGGGCTTACATCACATATGGGCCTAGGTAAAATGTCGTACTATGGATGCTCAGCCATACATACAAAACCCGATAACTAGGCCCATAGATAGTCCTAATTACCAAATTTTGTATAATTTTCTACTAAAATGATCACAACAACTAATCACGATTAATATATAACAAAATTCTGAGGTAGTTAATGAAATGGAAAATCATAAGAAAATAAACGACAACTACTATTATCATCTCAATCTCAAACTACTTAATTAGAGTCAATTATATGAATCATCACTATTTATATTCCACTCCTATTAAAACTCTTCTGATTCAGATATTCAATAAAATTATGTTCTCTAACGCTAGAAGTTTTTTAAACTTTTAATTCACATATAACTTTCTAATAAAAATCAGCTTAAATAGCTGTCCCCCCCGAAACTCTTCCTTCCTTTTCCATTTCTTCAGCAAGTCGTTTCGTATTTGTTTTCTTCGTCAGAATCAACCTATTTGTTTTGTAGTGTTGATTAAAGTGTTGTTTTATCTTGGGAGATTATTGCCCATTAACGTAAAAGCATATATACGGGGCAATCTTGTCTTAAAGACATAGTGTCATCACTCGAGTCAGCACACAATTGTAACAATCCAGATTTAGTGGTTCTTGATTTCAGGTTATCAAGATTCAAGACTCAACAACTTTGCGGCAGTTCTGAATATTAGCAATTCGTTTATACTTTCGAACACTTGTAATATTTGTTTACTTCCCGTACTGCTTTACAATATCCGACAGAAATACCGGCGGACCAAAAAAAGATTTCTCGATATAATAAATAAAGCAAGTAGGGTTTCAAATCATTGAAACAGAAAGCATTAAAGACTGTGATACAACGTGGCTAAAATGATTGATCACTGTCAAATACAAGATTCGAAGTTGGAATATTTTTGCTCTTGTTAGTTGAGGCAGTGTGTAACGGAATTGGTCGACTCATCCGTCGTTAAAAAATTCTTTTATTGTGCATAACTATCGGAAAATCCACCAATTTGGATCATTCTATATTGCATGGGTCTCTCACCAGCATGATTCACTTCTTGCTTCTTGGCTTGGACTTGCTACCTTACTCGATTCACTAAAAATCATAAAGGATCGGATATTTCTGATTTGCTGAGGAAAGATAATCCATTTCATTTTTTCATTAACGAAAGAGTATATATACAATTTACAATTTTCATAATAGGAAAATCTTATTCCTATTCTATTCTCAAAACCTTATTCTACTTGTACAATAATTATACAACTATGTTAAGTGTACAATTCTAATTTAATACAAAACCCATATTACCTAATATACACCAAACCGTGATATACAAGTTATGTATATCATAGCACGGACTGCTCCTATTTATCACCCCCCCCCCGCAGTCATAGCGGGCGGTCTTCGTATGGTGAGACTGTCCATAAAATCTTCAAAAAGGACTGAGGGAAGACATTTGGTAAAGATGTCTGCAATTTGATACCTGAAATGGACATGGAAGACGTGTACTGTCCACGAGCTACCTTTTCGCGAACAAAGTGAATATCCATTTTTATATGTTCAGTGTGCTGGTGTTGAACCGGATTACCAGAAAGGTAGATGATACTAATATTATCACAATAAACCAAAGTAGCTTTCTCAATAGGACAATGAAGCTCTAAAAGAAGATTACGTAAGCAACAGGATTCAGAGACCACATTGGCTACCCTTCGATACTCGTCATCTGCACTAGAGCAGTGTAACGTAGACTGGCGCTTTGCAGACCATGAGACCATGTAATCACCAAGAAACATACAATAACCAGACGTGGATCGTCTGGTATCTAGACAGTCATCCCAATCAACATATGTATACGAGACAAGTGTAGACGTCGATGATAGATATAAATGTAAGCCATAGTCAAGTGTTCCCTGGATGTATCGAATAATGCGTTTGAGCGCATTCATGTGCTCAACCCTGGGAACATGCATAAACAAACACACCTGATGTACGGCATACGTAATATCTGGTCTCGTGAAAGTAAGATACTGAAGAGCCCCTGCAAGACTGCGATAGTGGGTTGGATCCTCGTAAGGTGAGCCAACCGCAACACCAAGCTTGGGTTTAGTATCAACTTGAGTGGAAGTAGACTTGCACGAGGACATACCAGCTCGCTCAATGATCTCAGCGGCATACTTCCTTTGTGATAAGAATAACCCACTTGTATGACGAGTGACAACAATCCCCAAGAAATAACTCAAGGGCTCCAAGTCTTTCATAGCAAACTTAGAACTAAGTAGTGTCTTGATAGACTTGCGTAAATCATCTGAAGAAGTTGTCAAAATAATATCATCCACATACAAGAGAATATATGCCAAAGAAGTACCACGGCGATATATGAACAGAGAATTATCAAACCTGCTGTAAG
The DNA here is from genome assembly GCA_029783415.1 of Anisodus acutangulus. Classification (NCBI taxonomy): domain Eukaryota; kingdom Viridiplantae; phylum Streptophyta; class Magnoliopsida; order Solanales; family Solanaceae; genus Anisodus; species Anisodus acutangulus. The sequence continues at coordinate 26,761,057 of CM056512.1, forward strand.
AAAACCCAATAGTAGATACATAGTCTGCAAATCGCTTATACTAGGCTCATGGGGCATGCTTAAGCCCATACAAGGACTTCTTCAATAAACAGACATGATGCAGATATTTGGGGTCTCGAAAACCCAAGGGCTAATGCATGTAAACCGTCTCTTTAAGATCACCATGTAAGAAATCATTCTTCATATCTAGCTGATGAATGGGCCATGCTTTTGAAAGAGCCAAGCTGAGAACAGTGGAATGATAGCGGACTTGACAACCGGACTAAATGTCTCACCGCAATCTACACCAACCTGCTGAGTCTTACCATCACCTATAAGTCGAGCCTTATGCCTCACAAAAGAACCGTCAGAACTTTTTTTATGAGTAAAAATCCACATAGACCGAATAATATTAACACCAGATGGACGAGGCACCAACTCCCACGTCTAATTATCAATAAAGCATTATATTCGTCGGTCATGACAATTTTTTATATTTGGTCATTTAAAGCAGACACGGAATTATCGGGTAGAGGGGATTTAGAGACATTGGAATTAGATTAAAATACCGTTTCAGTTTAAAAATACCCCTTTTACTACGAGTAACCGGCCCTTGACTCGAAGAGGAGATGGGTGGATTTCGGGCAATGACGGGAATGGACTAGCCAGCAAGTAGTGGGCCTGCTGGCCCAATAACTGGGACATTATCAACGGGAGCAATGGGTTGGACCACTGGCCCAGTTTCGAGAGATGGACTGGAACGTGTGTCTGGCCCACTGGACCGAGATGATGGGACAGTGGGGCCAGCGTGCAGTGGGCCCGCTGGCTAATTTTGGGTATGGAACAATTTTGATAAATGGTGGATAATATATGGGGAGACATCGGTATCCAAAAAATTATACGTATTAGGCACGAGACTACTCATAGTAACAAACAGAAATTGGGAATCATAAAAAATAACATGACGACTAATGATGATTTTATTAGATGATAAATCAAAACATTTGTAACCATGATGATTAGACGGATAACCCAAAAACACGCAAGGGGTAGAACGGGCCTGAAGTTTGTTAATTGTGGTGGACAGAAATAATGGATAACATATGCACCCAAAGACCCCAAGATGAGAATACGAAGGGGCCTTATTATATAAGATTTGAAGAGGGGATGAATATGCCAAACCTTTGGTAGGACGTATGTTACGGAGATAAGTGGTCATTTGTAGGGCATGATGCCAAAAAGAAGGAGGTGCGAAAGTATGGACCAATAACATTCGGACAATATTATTAATGGTACGAATTTTGCGTTCGGCTTTCCCATTTTTAGAGGACGTATGAGGACAAGAGAAACGAAAATTGATACAATTATTTCCACAAAAATCCCGAAACAACCCATTATCATATTCTTTTCCATTATCACATTGAATATTCTTAATTTCCCGTTCGAATTGGGTACGGATGAAAGCTCTAAATTTTAAAAGGTGGAAAAAATGTGAGATTTTTTCGCTAACGGAAAAGTCCATAAAAATTAGAATAATCATCCAAAAAAATAACATAATAATGATGGCCCAAAGAACTGATAACAGGAGACGTCCATAAATAGCTATGAATAATATGAAATGACATTAAAGTACGAGAATTAGAGTCTACAAACGGCCATCTAACATTTTTTCCGAAAGAACATGATTGACAAATAGGAGTACTACGCGTACCCTTACAAGAAATAAGATTATTTTTATCTAAGAAAGACAAAATTGACAACCCCGGATGACCTAGACGTGCATGCCACAAGGAAGGAGCAAGAGTAGATGGCAAGGCATGACTCGAGAGACCGGATGTGGGTGTGATAGGATACAGATCTCCCCTACTATCACATCTCATGAGAGGTATCCCCGTCTTGAAATCCTTCACAGAAAATCCAAAAGGATAAAAAACAACAGAAACTGAAATGTCAGTGGTGAATTTACGGACAGACACCAAATTTTTAATTATGTTAGGAGCATGAATGGTATTTTTCAAGACAAGAGGTGGATGGGGGGGGACAAAGTTTTATGACAGTAACCATGAATTGGAATTGAATTTTCATTACCAACAATTATGCCACGATTGTTGCTCAAATTGAAATAAGACGAGAGAGTACCTTGGTCGGACGTCATGTGAGTAGTGCTCCGGTGTCCATGTACCAATTCGGGTCTGAGGGATTTAAACCAAGTGTGTGCATCACGACTTTAATATTTGTTGGCGTGGGGAATGGATTTGGGCCTGTAGCATGGAAGGCTTGACGGGGCCGAAGCCCAAGCACGCCTCCCCGCTGACCCGGACCGCCACTATTTCTGTGGGCTGGAGCTGGAGCTGGAGCAGAAAAATTAGATTGGAACTGTGGCGGATATTGGGCCCAATTCGCTGGAAAATGGTCTGGCTGAACATAGGGGCTGTTGGGCCAAGGGCTACCGGCCCAGCCTCATTGCTTGGGGGTCCACTGTTGGGACCAGGTAGCATGGGGCCCACTGCCTCGAAGACCACCATAGTCACTGTTCCGAGGTCCTCCACCACCGCCGGAACCAATGCGTTTGCCACCATGATTTTTGTTATTATTTTTCCGATAATGCTTGCCGCCACCGTGAGCACAGTTGTGGCCCGAATTATCAACAAAACCGTGAGAAGGAGTGGAGGACGTCATCATGACCACGAGATTTGCACTAGTAACCATTTTTTTAACCAAGTCGGCTTCTTCCAAAGTAAGCATGGACCGGGCTTGGCAGAACTTCGGGAGAGGATCACTTTGACGAAGGATAGTTCCAACACCACTATAAGCCTCAAATAGGCCAGCAACCAACTGGAGAACAAGGCGATCGTCGCTAACCGGCGGACCAACTTGGCGCACCAACATTGCGGAGTTGGTCCGCCAACTCTTTCAGGCTTTTACAATTATGTTCGGAAAATCCTTCATGTTAACATGAGATAATTCCTGCTCAAGAGTAACAACACGTGAATTTTTGTTATCTTGAAATATGTCACGCAACCTATTCCAAGATTCCATTGTCGTAGCATCGGGTTCAATAATCGTCTATAACAGGTCGGTAGAGATAGTGGAGTAAATCCACATAAGAACGGTAGCATCAAGGGTTGTCCATAACCTAGGATCATGCTCACGTTTAGGCACCTCCATATCCTCAGGAGCCGCGGGGATTATGTGAAGGAGAACTTGATGCGAGCGTGCGTGGATTTTGAATAGCTTGGCCCACGTCGCGTATTGGACATTTTCTATCTCAAGAATGATAGGGATGTGATTCTTGATGTTACAAATAGTAAGGGCAGGGTGAAACGTGTTCTTTGACGTAGACATAACGAAAGAACAATAGGTGATTGAGGGATTTTGGAAGAGAAATTTGGGATGAGAGTATTTGAAGAGGCTCGGATTTCGACGTGATGCACAAAAACCGAGAGGGCAGCGGAACGAAGTTGTAGAATTTTGTGAACCTAGACTTCTGATACCATGAACGAAATAATCTCCTTCATTATTTTCATTAATGAAAGAGTATATATACAATTTACAATTTTCATAATAGGAAAATCTTATTCCTATTCTATTCCAAAAACCTTATTCTACTCATACAATAATTATATAATTATGATAAGTGTATCATTCTAATTTAATACAAAGCGAATGTTACCTAATATACACCAAACGATTATATACTAGATATGTATATCACATCACGGACTGCTCCTATTTATCAGCTGACCTGTGACATGTGATTCTTCTAGTAACTGCCATTGCGTGATCATTCATACCAATACAAAATTATTATAATATCATTGTTATTATTATTTATTGTTATTATCGCGGGTGTGGGGGTGTCAAATCGAAGGCCATATGACCATGTGTCTTACTCAGCAGCCTTGTTGTATTTGACCATGTACCAGCCCAAAAGGCACGAAACACGACCGTCATTCATTAAAAAAAACATATTTTGGATAGATAAGAAATAGACTTCATGAAGCGAGTTAGAATTATATAATTTTTTGTACGGAATCAATTATATTAGGCATCCATATTATGTTGAGCCCATTACGGAAGTTTAGCCGCTCATCAGTGTTTAATCTGTTGGATCATGTTAACAAACAAATCATATAATGTAATCCGTTTAATTAAACTTGGACGGATTGAAACGGGTTACAAAATGAATTGATCATTCAGCTGCCTCTAAGTTTGAGACATAACCAGATAGATTATTGGAAAGTATTGCACAGTTGTTGTTAGAAAAGGTGGAAAATGATAGTATTAATTTCCAGATACTGAGATACAATTGAATTGGAAACACATCACTTGATGATTCGTTTCTTTACTTATTTAGAGGCCACCAACCATAACCAAACATTGATGTCAAGAATACGTCATTTCGTTTCTTTTTAATAAATTATTTCTAATTATTAATTTTGGGGTTCTCAATAGTGGCCTAAATTGGAAATAGTACTACTCCATCTGTTTCAATTTATATGACATCATTTTTTTTGATCTGTTTCAAAAAGAATATCACACTTTTATATTTAGAAATAATTTAACTTTATGAGATTATTTATAGTCACATATTTATATAACATTTGTTTTGGATCACACATTTTAAAAGTCTTCCTTTCTTTCTTAAACTGCGTGTCAAGTCAAATAGTGTTACATAAATTGGGACGAAGAGAATACGATTGTACTAATTAATAATCACGTTTAAAAGCACGCCAGTATATGTGGGAGAGGTTTGTTTTGTCATTAATTAATGTTTGGCCCTATTTGTCAGTGTAATTAGGAGACACTCTTTTTTCTTCTGAAATTAAGTATAATATTTAGACAGTCAGATAATTTCACTTAACTTTTATCTATTAAGTTAGCTACTTTCTAGTACTTGTTTTTTGTTCACCATAAATTTTGCAGTAGTTTTTGACTTAAGAACGTTCATGTCTTAAGAACAAGAAACATATATGTATTTGTTCATGTACTTATGTTTTGTTTTGTCACCTTGTCATCATTTGTAAGGAATTATTTATATTTAATCTTTAAAAGATGAGGGTCAGAAAGTTCAATTGGAAGTATAATTATTATGTTTTGCACTTCTGCTATTAGCTAAGCTAATTAATTGGTCATGATAATGTGTTTCATTGTGCTTGTAATTAACTAATTTAATAGTTGACATTTGGCCACTTTGTTTTGCTTTGGGGAATACAAATGAAAATTAGAGCATCAATAAAAGAATCACAATTATATGGTCTCGCCTTTTCAATATTGCATTATAAGACAAACTATTAGTGAATATTAGTAAATATTCACCATATATTTTATAATTATAAGTGTTGTATAATTATGATAATTATAGGATCCCTTTTGTATTAGGATTCCACATTGTACACACACACACTATATATATATATATATATATATATATATATATATATATATATTGTATTAATGAGAAAGACTCCCCAAGGGAGATTAATACAATTCTACATGGTATCAAAACCAGCAATCCTTCCTAACCCAAAACCTAATTTCGGCCGACCGTTCCCCTCTTTTTCCGGCGCCGTATACAGTCGATATACATTAAATATACAGCTGCCCAGCCCTCAAAATCTGCTAACATCCATGTATATCCCTGGTATACTGCTGATATACATCCCTACCACCTTCCCTGTCTCTTCAACAGGTCGTATACCCCTTGTATACAACATATACACACTGATATACACTCTGTATATGGCTGATATAAGTCCCCGCCACTATATACTATTCATATACCACCTCCCTAAGCCGTTATACACCCCATATACAGTTGTTTATGCCTCATATATGGTCCGTATACATCCCAAAACTCCCCCCTTATTGTTTTCTCTCTCCTACCCGATCTCCGGCAGCCACCAGGGTCGGAAACCACCACGAATATGGTGGTGGACAGAGGCGCGGCAATGGCAGCAAGGATCGAGCTGGGAACTGGGCTTCTAGCTTGGGCCCAGCAGCCCCCAGACAGAGTCAGCTTCGACCACCAGACATAGCCCAGAAGTTGCGGCCTACCTTCCAGCACCAGTGCAGCTCGCCCCAGACCAATTGTTGGGCCACGACCATCCCACCCACAATCCTTCAACCTAGCAACGGCCCAACAGTCTGGGATCACTTCTGACAGCCCACATAAGTCATGACTAATTTCCTGGGGCCCACTTCCCTACTCCGGGCCATCCCCAATCCAGTTTAGGCCAGGCTTTTAGCACATTGACTCCTCGAAAGTCCGATAATGATATGGATATGGACGCCACGTTGCACCTCACCAACAATTCTGGTAATCTTCCTCAAATATGAAATTTAAATACTCCGCAATCCATTATGGTCGGAAACGGTCACCGCATTTCAATTCAAGGTTTTGGCCACACTCTAACCCCACCACTGCATCCCCACTTCTCCCTAAATAGCTTTCTCTATGCCCCCACACATTATCAAGAACCTAATCTCAGTTAAAAAATTTATCACAGATAATTTTGTATCAATTAGTTTGACCCGTTTGGGTTTTCTATAACAGACCTACGTACTGGAAAACTCCTTATAAGATGTGATAGTGAAGGGGACCTCTATCATTTTCTATCCACATCTGCTGCCAGTGTCACCCCTCCCACATCTCTAACTGCCCATGTCACTCCTCACACCGCTTTAGCAACAATCTCTCCGCCAACCTGGCACAATAGACTTGGACACCCAAGAGCTCATGTCTTTAATATTCTTCGGAATAATAATTTAATTCATTGTTCTAGTGGGAATCCTGCCCAACAATGCTTTTCTTGCCCGTTAGGCAAACACGTTCACCTCCCTTTTCAATCTTCTTTAAGTGTTACGTTTTCTCCGTTTGATATTGTTCTTGCAAATTTATTGACATCTCCTATCATTAGTTCACTGGGTCATAAATTTTACCTTGTGTTATTAGATGACTTTTCTCTTAATCGTATCATCCGATACATTAAGGGCACACTTGATCATGGATTACATCTATACCCCTCTGCACCTACCAGATTACTATCATATACGGAAGCAGATTGGGCAGGTTGTCCGGACACGCGATGCTCCACCTCAGGCTATTGTGTATTCTTAGGGGATAGTCTAGTTTCATGGTCTGCCAAGAGACATGCCACACTATCCCATTCGAGTGTAGAAGCAGAGTATAGAGGCGTTGCCAATATTGTTGCTGAGATCTGTTGAATCCGAAATATACTTTTGGAGCTTCAGTGTCCTTTGCGTAAGGCGTCTATAGTCTATTGTGATAACATATCTGTTGTTTATTTATCTCACAATCTGGTTCAGCATCAGCGAACCAAACACATTGAGATGGATATACACTTTGTTGGTGAGAAGGTTGCTATCAGACATGTCAAGGTATTGCATGTGCCCTCTTCATATCAGTATGCAGATATATTCACTAAATGACTACCTAGACAACTATTCCTCGATTTCAGATCCAGTCTAAGGCCTCCTCCCGCTCCGACTGAGGGGGTGTATTAGTGAATATTAGTAGAATATTCACTATATATTTTGTAATTATTAGTGTTGTATAATTATGGTAACTATAGGATCCCTTTTGTATTAGTATTTCACATTGTACACAAAATATATATTATATTAATGAGAAAGGCTCTCCAATGAAGATTAATACAATTCTACACGAACGTTTAATATACATATTGTTTTAGTATAATTAAGATCAATCTTTTTAAAAGCCAGAGCCCAGATTTATGTGTGTTTTCTAGTAGAACCTGCTTGTATGAGTTTCTATTCTGATGTTAAAAAATTAAGACCTAATTAATTTGCTCATAGAGTCAAAAATCAAAGTCAATAAACTTGGGACACTCGGACCAAAATTAGCTCACTAATAGCGCGAGCCAGGATGTTCATGTCAAATTTCCTGATATATTATTGGACTGTCGCCATTTAAGATGCAGCATTCTGAATAGCTAATAAAGACTATAGATGTGTTGAATCAAATGCAGGTCATCTTCAGCCCACTTGAATAATTTGAAATAGTCCGACTAATTTTCTATGAAAATGGGAAACTTGTATTTTTAACTTTACATGTCAGAGTGAACCTGTTCAACATTCTAATGTCAAATCCATTTATCATACAACTATATTCTCTGTATATTAGGTCAAATACCTTAAGCTAAGAGCATTAAGCTCTCAATTATTAATTTCTATTTTTCTATGTAGCAGATTATCACATGTGAGATTAATTGATGAGAATAAACATATAATTGTGACTAGATGAGATAGAATATTTATCATCAAAGTCAGCCCAAACCATGAAAGTATATTTATGTCCTAGAGACAATCTGCATTAGGATAAATGTATTTTATACACATTCATATTATTATTAATGGAGATTAATATTTTGACATTTGCAATTATTGAATTATTATTTGATTGCTTGTAATTTATTCATTAATGTGCATTCCCTTGAGTTTACGTTGTCATTAATAGAGTGAGATATTTTATGATAGAGCGTAACTCTTAAAATAGCCTCGACTAATGATCATCGAGAATGAGATATCGATGATATATGATAAGTCGACATGTGGTCTGCATCACATCCTTAGAGGATGTAGTATGTCTCACCTGCTACGAGTAATGGTTACTCGTGATGGACACATAGATACTTTGGAAGTATTGGTATACCATGCTGATATATTGTTTGTTACACTTTTCTAACGTATGATCAGCGTGTGGGAGATAGAAGTCCTTAGACTTGAGGTCAATACGCGCCTGATCAACAAAGTAATGTACTTTGATCCCGTCCTAAGCTCAAATGCCTTGTAGACTGAGATACGACTTGTATTGGGTACATTACGATGTGGATTGAGGGTGGTAGTTAATCCAAGATTAGGATTCATTCCTCGAATGTATGTTCGAGAGAACACTCGAATTCTCAGTGATATTAGGTTGACTAAGTCGTTGGCCAACGCAATAGACATATTTAGAATATGGTCTAGTCATCGACTAATATAGATGAGATATAATGATTAAGCCATTTGGATAGACACTTGACAAATCCTAAGCTTGATCGGGTGTGTCGTGAATGAAAGGATTTTATCTTACCACATAAAGATTAAGTTTACTGGATCCACGTAAACGTACTTCACATATTGAGTTCGTCTTCCGGCGCCGTCTAGGAGTTCCGCGTAAACTTTAATTTGATTAATGTCAATATGAGAAGGCTTGTAGGGTCACACTATGTTGATTGTCCGTTTTGATCTAAGGATGTATTGAGAGAGTGATTAAAATGTTCGATTTGGAATCGAGACATTTAAATGAATAATGATTACATTAATTAAGTCAAAATTGGATTTTGGATTTAATTAAGAATGCGTGGAAATTAAATCGAGGCAGTGCAACTGCACGTCGAGCGTCGTGGCGTCCATACCCTAGGGCCACGGCGCAGTGCAAAAATTCATCAAGCGTCGCGGCGCCTCTGCGTCGATTTTGAGCCAGGCCCAAGGTCAAACCCTAATCCGGGTTTTGACCTAATTTTCAACTATAAATAGAGGCATTTATTTTCATTATTCTACACAATGTTTTTCAGAATAACATTCTAAGCCTTAGAGACGTAGAATCAAACCTCTCTCGAACCTCTGCCGGATTGCCTAGCTTTCCGAAGGAGAAAATACATTGAGGCTTGGAGCTTGCAATTGGAAGGGCAATCGCGTGTGCACTTAACAGTAGAAAAAGACTCCCGATTTTCCAACTTGTAAGTATATATTTTATATTACAAGTTCCATTGTTGTATAACCATACCAGAACTATTGTTGGGGTAAGTAAGAATCAAAACTTTTAAACTTCCGCTGTGTCTTACTTATATGATTTGTACCAACAAAATCCTACAGTGGTATCAAAGCCCAGGCTGGTTTAATGGTTGCATAATAATTGAATAGAATAATAATATGAGTTGAACATAAAATTGGATTAAAACGAGGTTTCTTGAAATCCTACGTATCTTGAATAAATGTTGACATTTTGATGTTACCCTAAATTATCTCCTACGCTAACTCGAGGAAGTCATTCCAATCTAACTCGAACTAAGCCAAAGTGCGTTGTCCGACTCATTGCACGGTGCATGGCTAAGAACGAGTAAGAACAGATGATGGTCGAATGGGCGTTATTGATAATGGTGGGTGATGATTAAGGACCTATGAATTGATCCCTAAATTGGATTTAAGAGGTTGAATGATTTTTTGAAAATCAACACAGAAACGTTTGTCAGGACGTCGGCGTCGCGGTCCTATGATAGAGCGTCGCGACGCTGGCTAGGGTTTCAAGATGGCGTCGCGACGCTGATACGTCATTTTGAAAATATGAACTCACTAGCAACAGGCGCCGCAACTCCATGGTGGAGCGTCGCGGCGCTAATGCATTTGTAGAAACAGAAATGTTTCTGCCTTTGTAGCGCCGCAGCGCTAATGCAAATTTTCAGAAGCCGTAAGGCTACTGCCTCAGTGGCGCCGCGGCGCTAATCAATAGCGCCGCGGCCCCCCACCTGTTCAGAAACAAAAAAAAATCAGAGTTCAGAATGTTTAACCTAAGATTATTATTATACAGTATATTATTTGATAAGTATATTGTTTATGTGGTAAATGTCAAAATGTTTGTCATTTACATTTCTAGAATAGTGTCCGTTATAACTATCTGGGCAGGTGGCGCCCAGTGTTTGATTAAACCTTCTTCTATCATGCATATTGGGTTGACGGTTCCTAAACTATATGTGTTATTAGTTTCGCATGATGTTGTGATGTCATATTGAATATGGCGTTAAAGAGTTGATCTTGGTTAGAACCCTGAATTAAAATGTTCCCCAAAACTTTAAATACAAGTCTAAATTAAAACGCGTCGTCCATTATAATTGTTAGAGTGCAAAATCCTTTTCGGCGATACGAGTATTTATGCCAAAACATTTACTCTAAGTCTACGAGGATCCAGACTATTTCATAGATGTGTTTAACGTAAAAGCAAATGATAAAATTTTGTTGGTATTTACACCAAAGTGTTTGCTCACAAAGGCCAAGTTTGCTTAGATACATAAATGCAGTCGTGTAATGGGGTTGACTTGCTTAGACAAATCTTGGCGCCAAAGTGTCGGACTAATCTAAGGACGCAAGATTAAATGTAATAATTTGATCAACCAAGAGTTGCGAATAAGTTTTACAATTGGTTTAGAACCTACCCAGATATGTTGATGTTATCAGCCAAAGCAAATACAGATATAACATAGGCTTGGATCTTGGCCCATTATGACCTAAGTTAAAGTAGGTTCGTATTCTACCATGGGGTCGTAGAAGTATGTTAAAATAGTGGGAGCTAATTAAATAAAAGGCCTTGTTGATTAGCCTAAATGAATGTGTATAATAGGAAATAGATTTTGAATTTGATTTCCGGTCTATCTAATTCTTCAGATTATAAAAGATGTCGAGCTTGTCGTTGAAAATGTTGATTGAGATGAATAAACTTACTGGACCGAACTACCTTGACTGGTTAAGGAATTTGCGAATAGTATTGAGACAGGAGAAAATTGAATACGTGTTGGACACAGTGTTCCCAACAGTCCCTGCGACAGATTCTGAAGAATATGCCTCCTTTGACAAAGATGCTTACTAGAAACATCTAGATGATGCCACTTCGGCACAATGCGTAATGTTGTCTTCCATGTCTATGGAACTTCAGAGAGCACGAGAACATGGGGCCCAATGAAATGCTCGAATACCTGAAGATCATTTATGACTCTCAATCCCAGACAATGGAATATGAGTTGCTAATAGAACTCTTCAAGTGTAAGATCAATGAAGGGGGCCCGGTCTCACAGCATGTGCTAAAGATGATAGGGCTGATAGAGAGGCTTGCTTCGATTGGAACGAAGCTTGAAAAGAATGTCGCTACCACACTCATCCTAAACTCTCTCCCTCGTTCCTTTGAGAACTTCATAGTGAACTTCAACATGAATGGAACGAAGGCGACTTTGCCAGAGCTGCACAACATGCTCAAGACCTTTGAGTCCTCCACTTCCAAAGGCAAAGCTGTGCTCATGGTGAGCTCTTCTAGCCGACTCAAGACGAAAGGCAAGGATTGGCAGAAGAAGAAGGGCAAAGCAATCGATGCGCCCGCGGCTATGAAGCCTAGGGGAGGTGTGAAGAAGAAGGTGAACACGGCTAAGAATGAGTACCTCAACTGCCATAGGAAGGGGCATTGGAAAAGGGACTGCACGGCACCAGGAGGAGGAAAAGCACCAGGTGCTCCTGCCTTTGGTGGACAAGGTACGTACGCCATTGAAATAAATATGTCTATAAACAACTCTCATTCCCGAGTATTAGATACCGCTTGTGGCTCACACATTTGTACAAATGTGCATGGGCTAACTGATAGCAGGAAGGTTGGACCAAGAGAGGTAAACCTACGCGTTGGAAATGGAGCAAGAGTGGATGCTGAGCGCGTAGGGACTTATAGATTAAATTTACCTTCTGGCTATTGTTTAGTGTTGAATGATTGTTACTATGTTCCCTCATTAACGAAGAATATTATTTCTATCTCAGTGTTGGACATGGAGGGATTTTCCTCGTATATTTTTAATGGCTGTCACGTACTGTATTTTAATAATGTTATATATGGAACTGCTCCTCTTGTGGATGGATTATATACACTGAACTGTAGTCGAGAGATATTCAATGTACAAAATAAACAAGCCAAGACAAGTAATAGAAACTCCACCTACCTTTGGCACTGCAGACTTGGTCATATCAACGAATCAAGGATAGAAAAATTGAGGAAGTTAGACTACCTCGAACCATTTGACTTAGAGTCTTATGGTAACTGTGAATCTTGCTTGAGAGGAAAAATGACCAATAAACCACTTTCAGGGAAAGGTGTGCGAGCCAAGGAGGTGCTTGAGTTGGTCCATACTGATGTATATGGGCCATTCTCGACTCAAGCTAAAGGAGGCTTCCCATACTTCATCACTTTTACTGACGACTTCACAAGGTATGGTTATGTGCATCTTATGAGACACAAATCTAAGGCTTTTGAGAAGTTCAAGGAGTACAAGTCGAAAGTGGAGAAGCAACTTGCAACAAGTATCAAGACCCTTCGATCGAATCAAGGAGGTGAATACTTGAGCAAGGATTTTCTAGATTACTTAAAGCTACATGGAGTCCAATCTGAATGGACACCTCCAGGAACGTCACAGATGAATGGTGTTGCCGAAAGGAGAAACCGAACCTTATTGGATATAGTTCGATCTATGATGAGATCCTCATCTCTACCGACATACTTTTGGGGACATGCTATACAAACCTCTATATATATTCTGAACGGGGTTCCCTCCAAGTCAGTAGAAAAGACACCCTATCAGATATGGTGTGGCAAGAAGCCAGCTCTTAAACATACGAGACCATGGGGGTGCCCTGCATATGTCAAGAAGATGCTCACTGACAAGTTGAAATCTAAAAGTGAGAAATAGTACTTCGTCAGGTATCCAAAGGAAACTAAGGGATACTACTTCTATTTTTTTGGAGAACATAAGGTCATTGTTTTCAGGAACGCAACTTTTCTTGAAGAAGAATATGTCTACAAGGAACATAGCTGCACATAGATAGAACTTGAAGAAATTCAAGAATCACAAGATAACATAGAAAATGAACCCTTGTCGAATGACCTAAACAATGATTCAGTGGGAGTATCTGGTGAAGATTGGGTACTTAGAGTACGCCCTTCAGCCAATGGGAGTGCTGTGAGAGATAGTGTAGAAATGTAAGGCTCTCATACACAACCAATGGAAGATGATACAGTTGTTGTACATCATTCCATACGGAAATACATGAAAATGACATTCCTGAAAGCTCTCAAGGTGATGGATTGTCTAACACATAAATAACTTCTCACAGTCAGAATACAACGAACACTGAAATGTAGAATACTTAATTCCGTAGGACCACTAGGACTCATCGTCCATCTGAAAGACTTAATCTCCTTGTTGAAACACATAATGAGATAGATATTCCTGATGACGATGGACCTACAACCTACAATGAAGCTATGTTAGACATTGATTCGCAAAGATGGCAAGAAGCCATGAAATCTGAGATGGACTCGATGTACATAAATCAAGTTTGGAACTTGGTTGATTTGCCAATAGGGTTAGACCCATATGATGCAAATGGGTCTTCAAGAAGAAGATTGATGCATGTGGCAAGGTACAGACTTATAAAGCAAAACTGGTGGCTAAAGGTTATAATCAACGGCCTGGGGTTGATTTTGATGAAACCTTTTCACATGTTGCTAAGATTAAGTCCATTCGGATTTTGCTTGCAATAGCTGCATATTATGACTATGACATTTGGCAGATGGACGTCAAAATTGCTTTCTCAATGGTAATCTAGTTGAGGAAGTGTATATGAAACAACCAGAGGGTTTTTCAATTGAGTCCAAACTAAATGCTGTATGCAAGCTACAAAAGTCCATTTGTGGGCTTAAGCAAGCCTCGAGGAGTTGGAACATTTGCTTTGACAAGGCTATCAAATTATTTGATTTCGTCAGAAGCAAAGAAGATCCATGTATTTATAGTAAATGCAAGGATAGGAGTATTGCCTTCATTACCATATATGTAGACGAGATATTAATAATGGGAGACAATAAGACTCTCCTACAGTCAGTAAAAGAGTGGTTGTCTAGTACCTTCATGATGAAGGATTTAGGTGAAGCCTGCTACATTCTGGGGATTAGGATCTATAGCGATAGACCTAACAGATTGTTGGGGCTATCACAGTCAGTCTACATAGACAAAGTGCTTAGACGTTTTTCTATGGTAAATTCCAAGAAAGGCGGTCTACCTATGGAACAAGGTATCAAGTTATCTAAGAAGGATAGTCCTTCTAATTCTATAGAACTTGAACGCATGAAAAGGATCCCATATGCTTCGGCTATAAGATCGATCATGTATGCCATGACATGTACTAGGTCAGATGTGGCCTTTGCACTTAGTATGACTTGCAAGTTTCAGCAGAATCCTGGGGAAAAACACTGGAAAGCAGTCAATAGTTTTCTTAAGTATCTTAGACGAACTAAAGAATATTTCTTAGTCTATGGTGGACAAGAGAAGCTGGTATGTACTGGGTACACTGATGCTAGTTTCTAGACAGATGTTGATGACTACAAATCTTAATCAAGTTACACATACATTTTCAATGGTGGAGCAATGAGCTGGAAAAGTTCTAAATAAGCTACAACTGCTGACTCGACAACAGAAGCTGAGTACATTGCTGGATCGGAAGCTGGTAATGAAGATGTCGCGATATCTGAGTTCCTGAAGGAACTAGGGGTTGTTCCAAGTGCCACTTGTCCAATAACAGTTTATTGCGACAATACTGGTGCGATTGCGCAAGCTAAGGAACCAAGATCAACCAACAGAAACAAGCATGTACCAAGGAAGTACCACATACTCAAGGAGATGGTGGAGACTAAAGAGATTAGATTAGACTATGTTCCCACAGATGATAATCTAACTGACCCATTCACTAAACCATTAAGAATAATCAAGCATAATGGTCATTTTGAGAATATGGGCATTAGATATGTTGGAGATTGGCTCTAGGCCAAGTGGGAGATTGAAAATATATTTATGTCCTAGAGACAATCTGTATTAGGACAAATGTACTTTATACACATTCATATTATTATTAATGGAGATTAATATTTTGGCATTTGCAATTATTGAATTATTATTTGATTGTTTGTAATTATTCATTAATGTGCATCCCTTGATCTTACGTTGTCATTAATAAAGTGAGATATTTTATGATAGAGCGTAACTCTTAAAATAGCCTCGACTAATGATCATCGAGAATGGGATATCGATGATATATGATAAGTCGACATGTGGTCTGCATCACATCCTTAGAGGATGTAGTATGTCTCACCTGCTACGAGTAATGGTTACTCATGATGGACACATGGATACTTTGGAAGTATTGGTATACACTACTAATATACCGTTTGTTATACTTGTCTAACGTATGATCAGCGTGTGGGAGATAGAAGTCCTTAGACTTGAGGTCAATACGCTCCTTATCTACAAAGTAATGTACTTTGATCCCGTCCTAAGCTCAAATGCCTTGTAGGTTGAGATACAACTTGTATTGGGTACATTACGATGTGGATTGAAGGTGGTAGTTGAGACAAGATTAGGACTCATTCCTCGAATGTATGTTCAAGAGAATACTCAGATTCTGAGTGATATTAGGTTGACTAAGTCGTTGGCCAACACAATAGACATATTTAGAATATGGTCTAGTCATCGATTAATATAGATGAGATACAATGATTAAACCATTTTGATAGACATTTAACAAATCCTAAGCTTGATCGGGTGTGTCGTGAATGAAATGATTTTATCTTACCACATAAAGGTTAAGTTTACTAGATTCGCGTAAACGTACTTCACATATTGAGTTCGTCTTCCGGCGCCGTCTAGGAGTTCCGCGTAGATCTTAATTTGATTAATGTTAATATGAGAAGGCATGTAGGGTCACACTATGTCGATTGTCAGTTTCGATCTAAGGATGTATTGACAGAGTAATTAAAATGTTCAATTTGGAATCGAGACATTTAAATGAATAATGATTACATTAATTAAGTCAAAATTAGATTTTGGATTTAATTAAGAATGCACAGAAATTAAATCGAGACAGTGCAACTGCACGTCGAGCGTCGCGGCGCCCATACCCTAGGGTCGCAGCGCAGTGCAGAAATTCATCAAGCATCGCGGCGCCCATACCTTAGGGCCGCGACGCCTCTACGTTGATTTTGAGCCAGGTCCAAGGTCAAACCCTAATCCAGTCTTTTGACCTAATTTTCAACTATAAATAGAGGCATTCATTTTCATTATTCTACTCAAATTTTTTCAGAATAACATTCTAAGCCTTAGAGACTTAGAATCAAAACTCTCTCGAACCTCTGTCAGATTTCCTAGCTTTTCGAAGGAGAAAATACATTGAGGCTTGGAGCTTGTAATTGGAAGGGCAATCACGTGTGCACCTAATAGTAGAAAAAGACTCCAGATTTTCCAACTTGTAAGTATATGTTTTATATTACAAGTTCCGTTGTTGTATAACTATAACAGAACTATTGTTGGGGTAAGTAAGAATCAAAACTTTTAAACTTTCATTGTGCCTTACTTATATGTTTTGTACCCAATAAAATCCTACAAACCACTCAGTCAAAAAATCATTATTGATACTTGGAATCATATCTTATATACGTATAAGGCTACATAATTGATGATGATGTATTCAGTATTCTTATCCTCTCAACACTTACATATATTTCAATTTATATATAGCACTGCCATGTTAAACGTGACATGTGTATTGGGTATTAAAATATGAATTTGTTTTCGGATGGATATGAATTATAATGAAATAAATTTTAACAGAATACGTTGTATAAATATATCGTAGTATACTTAGGTATAAATAGAGCTACCACCATAGGATGTGGTGCAGCGGATGAGGCTGCTCCTTCCTTAACCAGAGGTCTTGGATTCGAGCCCTGTGTCCTCGAATGGGCCCTATGTGGGGGTAAATTTAGATATAGTCGGGATTCAATACGGGTACCAGACACCAGATAAAAAGAAGAAGGTATATATAGAGATTCTAGAGTAGGCAAAAAGTCATTTTAAGTTGCCCTATGATGTTAAACTTAGAGTAGGAATATGTTCCTTGCCTTTTATTGATTATTGTGTACAATTTATATAGTGTTACATAATTACAAACTAGGTAACTAAATCTTGCTAATTACAATTGGAATATAAATTTACCTAATATAAAAGATATATAAAATATAATAATATTCTATCAATGGTAATATACAAGATATGGTAATATTCTATCACATCCCCCGCAGTTGAAGCAGGAGGTTCTCGTATGCTGAGACTGGCTCGAAAGTCATCAACGAGTATGCGCGGAAGTCCTTTAGTGAATATATCAGCAATCTGATATCGAGAAGGAACATGAAGAACGCGAACTTATCCACGAGCAATTTTCTCACGTACAAAGTGAATATCCATTACAATGTATTTAGTGCACTGATGTTGAACGGAATTTCCGGAAAGATATATCGCACTAAAATTATCACAATAAACCATTGTAGCCTTATGGAGTGGGCAGTGAAGCTCAAGTAAAAGGCTGCGTATCCAACAAGACTCAAAAACAACATTCGATACACCTATGTACTCAACTTCGGTACTGGATCGAGATAGAGTAGGTTGTCTTTTAGAAGACCAAGAAAGCAAGTTATCTCTGAGGAACACACAGTAGCCCGATGTGGAACGACGAGTGTTAGTACATCCACCCCAGTTAACATCAGAATAAGATGTGAGACCAGAGAGTGAGGACTTGTACATGTGTAAGTTGAAAGAAAGAGTACCATGTACATATCGCAAAACACGTTTGAGGGCATTCATATGTTCATCCATCGGGTTGTGCATATGTAAGCATTTTGTTTCAAGACATAGGATATATTTGGTCTCGTGAAAGTGAGATACTGCAACGCTCCTGCTAAACTGCGATAGTGAGTCAGGTCGGCATACAAAGAACCCGAAGAGGCACTGAGTTTGGAATTAGTGTCCACCAGTGTGTGGGTCGACTTACAAGACGGCATGTCTGCTAGGTCAAGGATCTCTTCGGCGTACTTCCTTTGATAAAGAAATAAACCACATGTATGTCTCGTAACAACAATGTCCAAAAATAGCTTAGGGGGCCCAAATCCTTCATAGCAAACTCAAAGGCAAGGAGTGACATAATGGATCGGCGAAGTGCATCAGAAGATGTAGTGAGGATAATGTCATCAACATATAGTAGGATGTATTACATGTCATTACCCTTGCTATATATGAACAGTGAATGATCAGACTTGCTATGTGAAAATCCGATAGAGGATACAAAATCAGCAAACTGTTGGTACCATGCACGAAGAGCCTATTTCAGTCCATAGAGTGATTTCTTCTAAAGACACACATAATCTGGATGAATCGGATCCCTGAATCCCATAGGCTGATGCATATATACAGTTTCATGAACAAGAAAGTATTTTTGACGTCAAGCTGATGAATAGGCCAAGACTTGGACAAAACAATATTGAGAACGGTCCGAATAGTCGCTGGTTTCACCAGCGGGCTGAAAGTTTCATCACAATCCACTCCCACATGTTGAGACATGCCATTACCTACAAAATGGGCTTTGTGCCTCTCAAAAGAACCATCAGATATCTTTTTATGTCGAAAAATCCACATAGAATGGATAATATTAGCATCAGGAGGACGAGATACTAGATCACACGTCTTATTTTCAATAAGAGCATTATATTTGTCAATTATTACATTTTTCCAATTAGGATCAAACAATGCATCTTTCGGGTTACGAGGAACATGGGAAGGGGAAACCGAAGTGGACAAGTTAAATAGTCGTTTGGGTTTGAAAATGTCGTGCATAGAACGGGTTTCCATTGTCCATGGGTGTGCCGCGGGAGATTGGACATGATTGGGATGGGGTGGCCGAGAAGTGGTAGTGGCGTCGGGGAGAGAAGGGCTGGCCGAGAGACAACCGAGACGAAAGACCATGATGGGTTGTTCCGAGGCTCCCGTTGTGGGGTTGGGTGGACTACCCATCTCAGGGCGGCAGTGGTGGGGACGGCTGCCGATGTCGGTGACGACTGTTGACACCCAATTTTGTCCCATCTTTTACGATTTTTATTCGTAATTTTTAATATTTTGACACTTTTAAAATAATTTTTTAATATAGGCATATATGTGTATATCCCCGTATTATTATTATTATTTGCATATTTTATATCATTTGCATTCTTATAATAATCATGAATTATCCAAAAATTCTATGTTATTTTATTCTCGCAAAATTGCATCGCATTTCCTTTTTATTAAAGCATTAAACATTTTGCAAATATTATATTTTATTATTATTACGTCGTTATGTTATTTTAAATAATTCACATCTTTTACAAAAAAATATATATAAATAATTTTTTATTAAACCCCTTTTATATTTTTATCCATAACCCATTTTTATTTTTTCTAACCCAAAACAATTTCTAACCCATTTTTCATTTTCCCAACCCAAAACAAATTCTACCCAAACAAAACTCCCAAGCCCAAAACCAAACTCTCCAATTAAATACCTATTTCCCTCTATTTCCTCTCAACCCGCAGCCCCAACCTACGGCCCAACATCCCTTCCCCTTTTAATTCAAAACACACACAAGCCCAACCTGTCGCCTCAGCCCACCAGATCACAGCCCAACTCCTCTTTTTATTTCCCCGTCAGCCCACCCGCAGCCCAAACCAATTCCCGGTCCAGCCCAAGCCCAAATCCCTTACCCTTTTAATCCCCCCCCTTTAACCAAAAAAAAAAATCAAAAAATCTGAAACCCTATCTCTCTCTCTCTCGATCAGCCGCGACCCCACACCCCCCATACCGGCGACCCCACGTCGCCGGTCACCTCACCCGACACCACCACCAACCCTCTGCCTCCACCAACCCCCCTCTGTTACGCTGACACCCCTAAAACCCCCCACCCATCCCCCCCAGATCCGCGTTTTTCTTTACCTTTAATTCGAATTCAAACTCGTTTTTTATGGGGGAATCCACCTATAAATACCCATGTTGTTCTTCACTTAAAGGAGGAGATTTCGGGGAGAGAAAAAGAGATTTTCGTAAGATTATTCAATATATACATACATTTTTTGTTGTGTTCTTGATTTTAGAGTATTTGGCTTCGTTGTTGTTCCAAGAATCAAGTCCGAAAAGGTTTGTCATCCCCTTTGATTTCTCTGATTTTTTCATCGATTTCGGTCGGTCGACCGACCGGCCGAATTTCTGCTCGGGTATTATTTTCGCATTCTTGCATTTCATGTTTATGTGTGTTGGTTATCCGAATTTGGTGTAAGATTCGATTCGGATCATCGATGCTCGGCCCGTCCCCGCTTAGATTTTTCCAATTTTCCTACATTCTTTGTTTGTTGTCATTGGTTATCTGAAATTGATGAAATTATTTGACTTCGTTGAACACACGATTCGGTCGGAAACATCGACCCGGTCGGGTCGACCCGCTTAGATTTTTCCAATTTTCTTACATTCAGCTTGTTATCATTGGTTATCCAAATTGATGAATTTGTTTGATCCGGGTTGAAACAACTTGATCCGGTCGGGTCGACCGGTTTGAAGTAACGCGTTTGAGAATCCTTGCATTTCATATTCTTGTTATTGGTTATCCGAATTTGGTGTTGAAATCGATTCGAGTTTGGATCATCGATCCGCCTGGTCGACCCGATTTGAACATTTTCGCAATTCTTGCATTTCATATTCTTGTTATTGGTTATCTGAATTTGGTGTTGAAATCGATTTGATTTGGATCATCGATTTTCGGTCGTCATCGATCGCCTGTCGACACGATTTGAACATTTTCGTAATTTCTTGCATTTCACATTCTCGTTCTTGGTTATCTCAAATTGGTCGAAATCGATTTCGGTTTGAATCATCGACCGGTCAGGCGACCCGATTTGAATATTTCCATAATTTCGTAACTCGGTCGGGTATTTAAAATCGCTCATCGCCTGCTTCTTTGGCATTATTATTATGTTATTGATTGAATTAATACCGCATTCTCTTTGTTGTTTTATTGATTCAAACCAATATTGCGCCCATCTTCTGAGACGCTTCTCGGTTTCAGACATCGCTTTTCTTGCTTTGAATAAATCTGCGTCTGCTTTTACCGCTTTTATCGCTTTTACTATTTTTAAACTAAAACACCGCGTCATCTCTGAAACTATTTTCTACTTATCGCTTCCGCCATCGCCATCAAGCATCGCATCGCTCAAGCTCAATCGCTATCGCCATCGCTATCGCTATCGCTATCGCTACCGCTATCGCTATCGCCATCGCTATCGCTATCGCTACCGCTATCAGCATCGCTATCGCTACCGCTTATCAAGCATCGGGCCGCTGCCATCATTGTTATTCGTTTCATTGTTTTTCGGTTTCGCTTGCTCCCATTTCAGACATCACATCGCTTTATCATTTTTACTGCTTTAAATCAACACCGTGATTTTTCAAACATTGCTTTCTATTTCGCCATCGTTTCAAAGATTCAAATATTTGTTCTACTGCTTTTACTGCTTTAAACTAGACACCGCGTCATTTTTTGGAAACTGCTTTTTCTTCTTCGTTATCGCTACCGCCATCATTCGCTTTCATTTTTTACTGATTTGAACACGATACTACATCGCCGATGAAAAATATCCGTCGATTTTGAGGCCTACACAGCTTGCAAAGACGGAAATATAACTTCGGGCAAGGATGAAGACTTACACCTTTTATCCGAGATCAACATGTTTAGTAGGCGAGGTGAATTATATATTCGCAGCCACGACGTGATTATAGTGATCTTTTTTATTCCACCCGAGAGACCAATACGTTTAGTAGGCGAGGCAATCAAAATAAACTACATTAGTCATATGTTTGCCGCCACGACGTGATTGGAATGTTCTTTTCAAAATTTAAGTTCTGAGTTCTCCGCGATCAAAACATTCAACTGCTTTGAATACGGATATGAAGTTATTTGTATTTAAATGTTTCTAACTGTTTGTTCTTGACAAATAGGATTAAAGTAAATAAATATTCCTGAGTTTATTTATTTCTTTCTTTAATTCAGCTTTTATTCCGCTTTGTATTGTAATATTATTTATCGCACTTATGTAACTATTGAAATGCTTAGAATAGGCAAACTTAGGATTTATTCATAGGGTAGTTTAAGATTTGAAACCCGTCGCTAGCTTATTTATTTGTAGGCTCGCAAACTTAGAAATCCTTCGCTAGTTTATTTATTTTAGGCTCGTCACGCGAATTCAAGATTTTCAAAACAAACTTTTGTCATCTTTTATTTGCTTTATTAATCATACCGAATAAGTTTATCTTTTGTCAATTTACAATTTCGTGATTCCCAAAATTTTGCTTCTTTGGCATTATAAAGAATTTATTGTCACAAATGCATGTTTTCTAAAAACTTTACATGTATCTTTCTTTTATGTCATCCGAATACGCATTTGTATAAAATGCATCATATTTACTTGTATAAAATGCATCATTTACCAATTATTTGCAAAACATCTTTTAATCTATTATACTTGTAAAACCTACATTTTTCTAACAATAATTAACCTGAGTTTGACTGGATAACCGCAAGTTAGCGGATCTTAAAGGATGCCTAACCCCTTCCCTTTAGGATAATAAAGAACCCTTACCTAGAATCTCACTAGTTTCGCAGACCTTAAAATTCGAGGTTACACTGCAAAGATTTAGTTTAATATTTAGGTGTCCTAATTCACCGTAAACATAATTAGGTGGCGACTCCTCAACCCTTTTTACCCAGGAATCATCCGGATACGTCCGCGCTCCGCTTCGGCTCGAGCCGGGTCGAAAAATGGGCGCAGACAAAGATGGCGACTCATTGGGATTCGTGTTCTTAACCATAACAAGTTCAGGTTAATCATTATTGTGCTTTATATTGCTCCTTATTTGATCTATTATTTTTAATTATTGTCTGTTGAAATTTTGTATGCATAACTGCTTTAATTACTATATTCTCTTACTGCTTTCCTTAAATTGGCATTTCGCTCATATTTCTTCCACTCTGGAAAATTGACACTATCACACATTACACGCGAGGTGTGTTTTGCGCACCCGCAAACTTCTTTCAAATTTCCAAATTTTTAGGAGAGTTGGTATATGCGCGGAGCGTCCGGACCATCCGGTTGGCCGCGTAGCCTTCTCACTCGAGCAGTCCGCTCGGGAACCTTGAGTCTAGTCAGCCAAATCTTAGAAAATTTAAGATAGAGTTATACCACCCTTTATTTTAAGTCATTCATGCATACATCTTAGGTGGGTCGATCCTTGGTATCGACTCCACAATTAAGAAATCCGCCAAAGATGTCTACGGGTCTCACAACCCAACGACCAATCATCATATTATGTGTAGCGTGATAAGGATAGACTAATCCAAGACTAATCATGACATCTTTGAAATTGGAAAATGTACATTCATTTTGTCTCATTTCCGATAAAGCATTGCGGTTTAGCGACTTGGATCAAATCTGTCGTAATCCCGCATATCCGGCGCTTAGGCCCACCTCCCGGCATAAGGGAGGCCCCATGCATATTAGGATGCGCATTTAATTGTCTTACAATCATTTTGTTATTTTCATCGCTTTCCACTATGTGTATATTATTTGAATCAATAATTACTCACCTTATACTAATTTGGTTTTCTTCATTTTTCAGAGATTCATTTTGCCTTATTTATTTCCCCAAAAGTTGATTCGTGTTGACTAAAATCATGAGCACCCCATCTGTTATTTCCCAAATCATGCCTATCCAAATTGTATTAGTACTTAATGAAAAACGCGATTTAAATTGAGGCCTGAATCACATATATGCATTTAATGTGTTTTGCCTCTACCTTTGAAAGCTTAAAATGACAAATCAGACCGCTTTTGCTATTATAAAATATGTTTTGTTCAATAATTCTCTTTTTTTTTTTCATCATGCAAATTAATTTGTCGGCAGTATGTGACATATAATGAAACAAGCAAACAAGGTCCCAAACAAGCAAAGCTTCGAAGAATATAAGGAAGACTCACGAGCGGAAGAATTGAGGCATTTTTGGAAAGAGTCAAAGCCAGATTTGGATAAAACATCAAGATGGTTGATAGTTACAAGCTGGCACGGACGTTTGCCATTGGTACTCTTGGGCTACCACACTACGATCAGGACTTCTACTGGGGCAACGCTATTTCTTTAGCAGCCAAGAGGATACATAATCATTTACTAAGAGACTGATTGATGAAAAGCAGATGGACGCAGTTGTCCGGGGCAACCTTATCAGAATAGAGTGGCCAAAAAACCATCAATGCAGATGCAAAAAAAGATACCATATCTAAGATTAGTTATTCTCTATGTAATGCATTTCCTGTGTTGTAAAATTCGCGCTCCCAGGCGGGATACGCAAAGGGACCCATGTCGGGTTCCGTTTCCTAGATTGCAAATTTCCCCAGAATCACTTTTCACTTGTATATGAACTATGTTATGACCTGATTCCCTCGGCGGGATACGTAGGCGGCCACATCGGCTTCGGTCCCATTTTAGAAAAACCCTTACAAATCTCCTTTGCTTGTAATGAACTACGCCATGACCTGATTCCCTCATGGGGATACGTAGGCGGCCTAAATCGTCTTCGGTCCCACCTTAGAAAATATTTTCTCCTTTATATCACATATGACAAAATGCACCCATCTGATCACCCTGATAGGACATGCAAGCAACCCAGACAAGACTCGGTTGTCCGTTCGAAAGTTCATCATCCTCACATATCAGAAACTGGGGCATTTTTAAGGGATCACTACCAGAGGACGCCGATAAACATGGAAAAGCATCGGCAAACTAAGTCTTCAGCCTAAGAGGATTTCGGATAAGACGTTTGCTCTGTTTCACCGCATGTCACTGCTCGACAGATATTTACATATATGCATACTTTCTTATAAGCAATTTATTTTTAACAAATATTTTCCATTAGAGTTCGACAAAACTTTTACCTATATGCCTACTTTCTTATAAGCAATTTATTTTCAACAAATACTTTCATTAGAGTTCGACATAAATTTTTACATATATGCCTACTTTCTTATACGCAATTTATTTTCACCAAATATTTTTCATTAGAGTTTGACAAGATATTTTACATATATGCATACTTTCTTATAAGCAAATCATTTTCACCAAATATTTTTTTCATTAGAGTTCGACAAGAACTTTTTAATGATAAAGCATACTTTCTTATAAACAACTTATTTTCAACAAATGTTTTCATTAACGGTTAGCCAAGACTGGGAACCAGACAGGAGCTACAGGTCCGAATCAGCAGGACATGCAACTATCAAGAGCAGAAGCTACAAAGTCAACGCGAATCAACCACCCCTCCCCAAACTCACAAATTTTCTTTGAGTACAGGTTCTTCAGGTTGAAAAAGCAGGGAAGCCACATCACTTATGATCAATTCCCCCAAAAAATTTCGGCACCACAACTCAATACAAGGATTACGTTCCTGTTTTGCATTTATACGAAGACATCATCTTGACCTACAGGGTCCCGACTATTATGTCTGCGCAAAGATGTTATTTCGAATCACAAGGAACGACAACCCGGCAAACCCGACGCCAAAGACGTCGCGTCACATTATCGCCCGTGCCAGGACGACATTTCTACTCACAGTCCACATGAGTTTGGATCGGCAGAAGACACATCAAACTGAAGTAGAACCATCTGTTACAGCAAACCGACGGAGAGAACGTCACTTGCATCAAACGACGACAAGGATGTCGCATCATATTTTCTGGATGACATTTTCAATTCACGGTCCACAGGAGCTTGAATCAACAGAGGATTCAGCACAACGTGGAACCCTATTACAGCAAACTGACGGCAAGGACGTCACTTACATCTCTTACAACAGGACAACATTACAATAACGTCATCGACGTTATGGCAGCACGACAATTATCTTTTACCGCATCTCAACGACGTCAACGACGTCTTTAGCAATTCAACTATCTTTTACCGCATTTCAACAAACGTCAACAACAACGACGTATTCAGCACAATTATCTTCTACAGCAAAACAACATTACAACAACGTCATTGACGTTACTGCAGCACATCAGCTATCTTCAACAGCATTACAATGACGTCTTCAACGCGGCAGCTATCTTTTACGGCATTACAACAACGTCATCGACAAGCATCGCAAAGACAACAAATATCTTTACAAAGATTACAACGACGCCAACAACATTACAATGACGTCTTTCAACGCAGCAGCCTATCTTTACAAAGATTACAACAACGTCATTGACGTTACTGCAACACATCAACTATCTTCAACAGCATTACAACAACGTCTACGACGTTACGGCAGCACGACAACTACTCTTTACAACAACAACAACATCAGCAAAGTCTATGCAACGACGACATCATCAACGTCTATACAACGACGACATCAGCAAATTCTATACAACAGCGACGTCAACAACATTACAACGACGTCTTCAACTTCAACACGTCGATCCAACGACGTCATTTCAGGCGCCCACCTTATAATGAGGGTATTTTAATTTCAGTCAGGCGCCCACCTTATAACAAGGGTATTTTAATTTCAGTCAGGCACCCACCTCCTAATGCGGGTATTTCCAAGTTATTTTTCTCTACAATTTTTCTCAGCAGTTATACACTAATTATATCTTAAGCTTTAGTTTGCAGGAGTTTTTTTTAATTTGCAGGAACTTCATCACAGCGTGAGACTATCTCCTACGACGAACCGAGGCAAATTGGTCAACGACCTACTTCGAACGTCGATCCGCTTTTCCCTTTAGTTTCTCACATCAACGACCAGTGTCATCCTAAGTCAACACTGGGGCATTGTTGTTTGAATGTGTACCATCTTTTTTCAAACTTCTTCCCCCGGGGATTCTATTTCTTACCACGCAGTCCCGATGATCGGGACAAAATTGGCTACTCAGTCAACTTCTTTGGCCGAAAACTCTTTCATCGTCTCCGTCCAAAGAGGGGCATCTGTTGACACCCAATTTTGTCCCATCTTTTACGATTTTTATTCGTAATTTTTAATATTTTGACACTTTTAAAATAATTTTTTAATATAGGCATATATGTGTATATCCCCGTATTATTATTATTATTCGCATATTTTATATCATTTGCATTCTTATAATAATCATGAATTATCCGAAAATTCTATGTTATTTTATTCTCGCAAAATTGCATCGCATTTCCTTTTTATTAAAGCATTAAACATTTTGCAAATATTATATTTTATTATTATTACGTCGTTATGTTATTTTAAATAATTCACATCTTTTACAAAAAAATATATATAAATAATTTTTTATTAAACCCCTTTTATATTTTTATCCATAACCCATTTTTATTTTTTCTAACCCAAAACAATTTCTAACCCATTTTTCATTTTCCCAACCCAAAACAAATTCTACCCAAACAAAACTCCCAAGCCCAAAACCAAACTCTCCAATTAAATACCCATTTCCCCTCTATTTCCCCTCTCAACCCGCAGCCCAACCGGCTGGCCCAACATCCCTTCCCCTTTTAATTCAAAACACACACAAGCCCAACCTGTCGCCTCAGCCCAACAGATCACAAATTTCAACTCCCCTTTTTATTTCCCCCTCACCCCACCCAGCCCAAACCAATTCCCGGTCCAAGCCCAAATCCCTTACCCTTTTAATCCCCCCTTTAACCAAAAAAAAAAAAAAAATCAAAAATCAACCCTATCTCTCTCTCTCTCGATCACCACACCCACATTCCCCATACCGGCGACCCCACGTCGCCGTCACCTCACCCGACACCACCACCAACCCTCTCGCCTCCACCAACCCCTCTGCATTATCGACACCCCTAAAACCCGCGACCCATGCCCTCAAATCCGCGATTTTCTTTACCTTTAATTCAATTCAAACTCGTTTTTAGGGGAATCCACCTATAAATACCCATGTTGTTCTTCACTTAAAGGAGGAGATTTCGGGAGAGAAAAAGAGATTTTCTAAGGATTTTCTAAGATTATTCAATATATACATACATATTTTGTTGTGTTCTTGATTTTAGAGTATTTGGCTTCGTTGTTGTTCCAAGAATCAAGTCCAAAAGGTTTGTCATCCCTTTGATTTCTCTCGATTTTTTCATCGATTTTGGTCGGTCGATCTTAATTCGGCCGACTTCCTGCTCGGGTATTATTTTCGTAATTCTTGCATTTCATGTTTATGTGTGTTGGTTATCCGAATTTGGTGTAAGATTCGATTCGGATCATCGATGTCGGGTCGGGTCCCCGCTTAGATTTTTCCAATTTTCCTACATTCTTTGTTTGTTGTCATTGGTTATCCGAAATTGATGAAATTATTTGACTTCGTTGAACACACGATTCGGTCAGTCATCGACGGTCGGGTCGACCCGGTTTAGATTTTTCCAATTTTCTTACATTGCTGCTGTTTGTTATCATTGGTTATCTGAAATTGATGAATTTGTTTGATCCGGGTTGAAACACTGATCCGGGTCGGGTCGACCCGGTTTGAGTAACATTTTCAGAATCCTTGCATTTCATATTCTTGTTATTGGTTATCTGAATTTGGTGTTGAAATCTGATTCGAGTTTGGATCACTGATCCGCCCGTCGACCGATTTGAACATTTTCGCAATTCTTGCATTTCATATTCTTGTTATTGGTTATCTGAATTTGGTGTTGAAATCGATTTGATTTGGATCATCGATTTTGGTCGTCATCGACCGCCTGGTCGACACGATTTGAACATTTTCGCATTTCTTGCATTTCACATTCTCGTTCTTGGTTATCTGAAATTGGTCTTTGAAATCGATTTGGGTTTGAATCATCGACCGGTCGGGCGACCCGATTTGAATATTTCCATAATTTGTAACTCGGGTCGGGTATTTAAAATCGCTCATCGTCTGCTTCTTTGGCATTATTATTATGTTATTGATTGAATTAATACCGCATTCTCTTTGTTGTTTTATTGATTCAAACCAATATTGCGTCCATCTTCGGAGACGCTTCTCGGTTTCAGATATCGCTTTTTCGTTTGAATAAATCTGCGTCTGCTTTTTTGCTTTTCTGTTTTTACTATTTTTAAACTAAAACACCGCGTCATCTCTAAAACTATTTTCTACTTCATCGCTTCACGCCATCGCCATCGCTCATCGCTCATCGCCATCGCTATCAAGCATCGCCATCGCTATCGCTATCGCTATCGCTACCGCTATCGCTATCGCCATCAAGCTATCGCTATCGCTACCGCTATCAAGCATCGCTATCGCTACCGCTATCAAGCATCGCTGCAAGCATCACAAGTTATTCTTGTTTCATTGTTTTTCGGTTTCGCTTTGCTCCCATTTCAGACATCACATCGCTTTATCATTTTTATCGCTTTAAATCAACAGCATTTTTCAAACATTGCTTTCTATTTCGCCACTGTTTGACATTCAAATATTTGTTCTCTTTGTTTCTTGTTTTAAACTAGACACCGTCATTTTTTGAAACTGCTTTTTCTTCTTCATATCGCTACCGCCATCTTTATCGCTTTCATTTTTTACCGATTTGAACACGATACTACACCGCCGATGAAAAATATCCGTCGATTTTGAGGCCTACACAACACAAAGACTAAATATAACTTCGGGCAAGGATGAAGACTTAAACCTTTTATCCGAGATCAACATGTTTAGTAGGCGAGGGGAATTAAATATTCGCAGCCACGACGTGATTATAGTGATCTTTTTTATTCCACCCGAGAGACCAATACGTTTAGTAGGGGAGGCCAACAAAAAAAACTAAATTAGTCATATATTTGCCGCCACGACGTGATTGGAATGTTCTTTTCAAAATTTAAGTTCGAGTTCTCCGCGATCAAAACATTCACTGTTTTGAATACGGATATGAAGTTATTTGTATTTAAATGTTTCTAACTGTTTGTTCTTGACAGCTTGCAGGGATTAAAGTAAATAAATATTCCTCGGAGTTTATTTATTTCTTTCTTTAATTCACTTTTATTTCGCTTTGTATTGTAATATTATTTATCGCACTTATGTAATTATTGAAATGCTTAGAATAGGCAAACTTAGGATTTATTCATAGGGTAGTTTAAGATTTGAAACCCGTCGCTAGCTTATTTATTTGTAGGCTCGCAAACTTAGAAATCCTTCGCTAGTTTATTTATTTTAGGCTCGCCACGCGAATTCAAGATTTTCAAAACAAACTTTTGTCATCTTTATTTGCTTTATTAATCATACCGAATAAGTTTATCTTTTGTCAATTTACAATTTCGTGATTCCCAAAATTTTGCTTCTTTGGCATTATAAAGAATTTATTGTCACAAATGCATGTTTTCTAAAAACTTTACATGTATCTTTCTTTTATGTCATCCGAATACGTACTTGTATAAAATGCATCATATTTACTTGTATAAAATGCATCATTTACCAATTATTTGCAAAACATCTTTTAATCTATTATACTTGTAAAACCTACATTTTTCTAACAATAATTAACCTGAGTTTGACTGGATAACCGCAAGTTAGCGGATCTTAAAGGATGCCTAACCCCTTCCCTTTAGGATAATAAAGAACCCTTACCTAGAATCTCACTAGTTTCGCAGACCTTAAAATTGGAGTTTACACTGCAGCATTTAGTTTAATATTTAGGTGTCCTAATTCACCGTAAACATAATTAGGTGGCGACTCCTCAACCCTTTTTACCCAGGAATCATCCGGATACGTCCGCGCTCCGCTTCGGCTCGAGCCGGGTCGAAAAATGGGCGCGTACAGCATGGCGACTCCGCTGGGGATTCAGGTTCTTAACCATAACAAGTTCAGGTTAATCATTATTGTGCTTTATATTGCTCCTTATTTGATCTATTATTTTTAATTATTGTCTGTTGAAATTTTGTATGCATAACTGCTTTAATTACTATATTCTCTTACTGCTTTCCTTAAATTGGCATTTCGCTCATATTTCTTCCACTCTGGAAAATTGACACTATCACACATTACACGCGAGGTGTGTTTTGCGCACCCGCAAACTTCTTTCAAATTTCCAAATTTTTAGGAGAGTTGGTATATCTTGTGAGCGTCCGGACCATCCGGTTGGCCGCGTAGCCTTCTCACTCGAGCAGTCCGCTCGGGAACCTTGAGTCTAGTCAGCCAAATCTTAGAAAATTTAAGATAGAGTTATACCACCCTTTATTTTAAGTCATTCATGCATACATCTTAGGTGGGTCGATCCTTGGTATCGACTCCACAATTAAGAAATCCGCCAAAGATGTCTACGGGTCTCACAACCCAACGACCAATCATCATATTATGTGTAGCGTGATAAGGATAGACTAATCCAAGACTAATCATGACATGCTGAAATTGGAAAATGTACATTCATTTTGTCTCATTTCCGATAAAGCATTGCAGTTTAGCAGCTTGGATCAAATCTGTCGTAATCCCGCATATCTGGCGTTTAGGCCCACCTCCGGCATAAGGGAGGCCCCATGCATATTAGGATGCGCATTTAATTGTCTTACAATCATTTTGTTATTTTCTACTGCTTTCCACTATGTGTATATTATTTGAATCAATAATTACTCACCTTATACTAATTTGGTTTTCTTCATTTTTCAGGAGATTCATTTTGCCTTATTTATTTCCCCAAAAGTTGATTCGTGTTGACTAAAACTGGCGGAGCACCCCATCTGTTATTTCCCAAATCATGCCTATCCAAATTGTATTAGTACTTAATGAAAAAACGCGATTTAAATTGAGGCCTGAATCACATATATGCATTTAATGTGTTTTGCCTCTACCTTTTGAAAGCTTAAAATGACAAATCTGCACTGCTTTTGCTATTATAAAATATGTTTTGTTCAATAATTCTCTTTTTTTTTTTCATCATGCAAATTAATTTGTCGGCAGTATGTGACATATAATGAAACAAGCAAACAAGGTCCCAAACAAGCAAAGCTTCGAAGAATATAAGGAAGACTCACGAGCGGAAGAATTGAGGCATTTTTGGAAAGAGTCAAAGCCAGATTTGGATAAAACATCAAGATGGTTGATAGTTACAAGCTGGCACGGACGTTTGCCATTGGTACTCTTGGGCTACCACACTACGATCAGGACTTCTACTGGGGCAACGCTATTTCTTTAGCAGCCAAGAGGATACATAATCATTTACTAAGAGACTGATTGATGAAAAGCAGATGGACGCAGTTGTCCGGGGCAACCTTATCAGAATAGAGTGGCCAAAAAACCATCAATGCAGATGCAGTAAAAAGATACCATATCTAAGATTAGTTATTCTCTATGTAATGCATTTCTTATGTTGTAAAAATTGCGCTCCCAGGCGGGATACGCAAAGGGACCCATGTCGGGTTCCGTTTCCTAGATTGCAAATTTCCCCAGAATCACTTTTCACTTGTATATGAACTATGTTATGACCTGATTCCCTCGGCGGGATACGTAGGCGGCCACATCGGCTTCGGTCCCATTTTAGAAAAACCCTTACAAATCTCCTTTGCTTGTAATGAACTACGCCATGACCTGATTCCCTCATGGGGATACGTAGGCGGCCTAAATCGTCTTCGGTCCCACCTTAGAAAATATTTTCTCCTTTATATCACATATGACAAAATGCACCCATCTGATCACCCTGATAGGACATGCAAGCAACCCAGACAAGACTCGGTTGTCCGTTCGAAAGTTCATCATCCTCACATATCAGAAACTGGGGCATTTTTAAGGGATCACTACCAGAGGACGCCGATAAACATGGAAAAGCATCGGCAAACTAAGTCTTCAGCCTAAGAGGATTTCGGATAAGACGTTTGCTCTGTTTCACCGCATGTCACTGCTCGACAGATATTTACATATATGCATACTTTCTTATAAGCAATTTATTTTTAACAAATATTTTCCATTAGAGTTCGACAAAACTTTTACCTATATGCCTACTTTCTTATAAGCAATTTATTTTCAACAAATACTTTCATTAGAGTTCGACATAAATTTTTACATATATGCCTACTTTCTTATACGCAATTTATTTTCACCAAATATTTTTCATTAGAGTTTGACAAGATATTTTACATATATGCATACTTTCTTATAAGCAAATCATTTTCACCAAATATTTTTTTCATTAGAGTTCGACAAGAACTTTTTAATGATAAAGCATACTTTCTTATAAACAACTTATTTTCAACAAATGTTTTCATTAACGGTTAGCCAAGACTGGGAACCAGACAGGAGCTACAGGTCCGAATCAGCAGGACATGCAACTATCAAGAGCAGAAGCTACAAAGTCAACGCGAATCAACCACCCCTCCCCAAACTCACAAATTTTCTTTGAGTACAGGTTCTTCAGGTTGAAAAAGCAGGGAAGCCACATCACTTATGATCAATTCCCCCAAAAAATTTCGGCACCACAACTCAATACAAGGATTACGTTCCTGTTTTGCATTTATACGAAGACATCATCTTGACCTCTGTGGTCCCGACTATTATGTCTGCGCAAAGATGTTATTTCGAATCACAAGGAACGACAACCCGGCAAACCCGACGCCAAAGACGTCGCGTCACATTATCGCCCGTGCCAGGACGACATTTCTACTCACAGTCCACATGAGTTTGGATCGGCAGAAGACACATCAAACTGAAGTAGAACCATCTGTTACAGCAAACCGACGGAGAGAACGTCACTTGCATCAAACGACGACAAGGATGTCGCATCATATTTTCTGGATGACATTTTCAATTCACGGTCCACAGGAGCTTGAATCAACAGAGGATTCAGCACAACGTGGAACCCTATTACAGCAAACTGACGGCAAGGACGTCACTTACATCTCTTACAACAGGACAACATTACAATAACGTCATCGACGTTATGGC
Source organism: Anisodus acutangulus (assembly GCA_029783415.1). Taxonomy (NCBI): domain Eukaryota; kingdom Viridiplantae; phylum Streptophyta; class Magnoliopsida; order Solanales; family Solanaceae; genus Anisodus; species Anisodus acutangulus. Next base: position 26,795,685 of record CM056512.1, read on the forward strand.
AGCACGACAATTATCTTTTACCGCATCTCAACGACGTCAACGACGTCTTTAGCAATTCAACTATCTTTTACCGCATTTCAACAAACGTCAACAACAACGACGTATTCAGCACAATTATCTTCTACAGCAAAACGACATTACAACAACGCTATTCGACGTTCATCGCAAAGACATCGCCTATCTTCAACAAAGATTACAATGACGTCTTCAACGCGGCAGCTATCTTTTACGGCATTACAACAACGTCATCGGCGTTCGCGACACAACAAATATCTTTTACAGCATTACAACGACGTCAACAACATTACAATGACGTCTTCAACGCAGCAGCTATCTTTTACAGCATTACAACAACGTCATTGACGTTACTGCAACACATCAACTATCTTCAACAGCATTACAACAACGTCTACGACGTTACGGCAGCACGACAACTACTCTTTACAACAACAACAACATCAGCAAAGTCTATGCAACGACGACATCATCAACGTCTATACAACGACGACATCAGCAAATTCTATACAACAGCGACGTCAACAACATTACAACGACGTCTTCAACTTCAACACGTCGATCCAACGACGTCATTTCAGGCGCCCACCTTATAATGAGGGTATTTTAATTTCAGTCAGGCGCCCACCTTATAACAAGGGTATTTTAATTTCAGTCAGGCACCCACCTCCTAATGCGGGTATTTCCAAGTTATTTTTCTCTACAATTTTTCTCGTGCTATACACTAATTATATCTTAAGCTTTAGTTTGCAGGAGTTTTTTTTAATTTGCAGGAACTTCATCACAGCGTGAGACTATCTCCTACGACGAACCGAGGCAAATTGGTCAACGACCTACTTCGAACGTCGATCCGCTTTTCCCTTTAGTTTCTCACATCAACGACCAGTGTCATCCTAAGTCAACACTGGGGCATTGTTGTTTGAATGTGTACCATCTTTTTTCAAACTTCTTCCCCCGGGGATTCTATTTCTTACCACGCAGTCCCGATGATCGGGACAAAATTGGCTACTCAGTCAACTTCTTTGGCCGAAAACTCTTTCATCGTCTCCGTCCAAAGAGGGGCATCTGTTGACACCCAATTTTGTCCCATCTTTTACGATTTTTATTCGTAATTTTTAATATTTTGACACTTTTAAAATAATTTTTTAATATAGGCATATATGTGTATATCCCCGTATTATTATTATTATTCGCATATTTTATATCATTTGCATTCTTATAATAATCATGAATTATCCAAAAATTGTATTTTATTTTATTCTCGTAAAATTGCATCGCATTTCCTTTTATTAAAGCATTACACATTTTGCAAATATTATCTTTTATTATTATTACGTCGTTATGTTATTTTAAATAATTCACATCTTTTACAAAAAAATATATATAAATAATTTTTTATTAAACCCCTTTTATATTTTTATCCATAACCCATTTTTATTTTCTAACCCAAAACAATTTCTAACCCATTTTTCATTTTCCTAACCCAAAACAAATTCTACCCAAACAAAACTCCCAAGCCCAAAACCAAACTCTCCAATTAAATACCCATTTCCCCTCCATTTCCCCTCTCAACCCGCAGACCCAACCGGTGGCCCAACATCCCTTCCCTTTTAATTCAAAACACACACAAGCCCAACCTGTCGCCCAGGCCCAACAGATCACACCCAACTCCTTTTTATTTCCCGTCGGCCCACCCATGACCCAAACCAATTCAGGTCCAGCCCAAGCCCAAATCCCTTACCCTTTTAATCCCCCCTTTAACCAAAACCAAAAAAAATCAAAAAAAAATCTGAAACCCTATCTCTCTCTCTCTCGATCAGCCGCGACCCCACACCCCCCATACCGGCGACCCCACGTCGCCGGTCACCTCACCCCACACCACCACCAACCCTCTGCCTCCACCAACCCCCCTCACATTGACACCCCTAAAACACGCGACCCATGCCCCTCAAATCCGCGATTTTCTTTACCTTTAATTCGAATTCAAACTCGTTTTTTAGGGGGGAATCCACCTATAAATACCCATGTTGTTCTTCACTTAAAGGAGGAGATTTCGGGGAGAGAAAAAGAGATTTTCGGAAGGATTTTCGGAAGATTATTCAATATATACATACATATTTTGTTGTGTTCTTGATTTTAGAGTATTTGGCTTCGTTGTTGTTCCAAGAATCAAGTCCGAAAAGGTTTGTCATCCCCTTTGATTTCTCTGATTTTTTTCACTGATTTCGGGTCGGGTCGACCCGGGCCGACCCCCGGTTCGGGTATTATTTTCAGAATTCTTGCATTTCATGTTTATGTGTGTTGGTTATCTGAATTTGGTGTAAGATTCGATTCGGATCACTGATGTCGGGTCGGGTCCCCGGTTTAGATTTTTCCAATTTTCCTACATTGCTGTTTGTTGTCATTGGTTATCTGAAATTGATGAAATTATTTGACTTCGGGTTGAACACACGATTCGGGTCGGGTCATCGACCGGTCAGATCGACGATTTAGATTTTTCCAATTTTCTTACATTCTTCTTTGTTTGTTATCATTGGTTATCTGAAATTGATGAATTTGTTTGATCCGGTTGAAACATCGATCCGGTCGGGTCGACCGGTTTGAGTAACGTTTTGAATCCTTGCATTTCATATTCTTGTTATTGGTTATTTGAATTTGGTGTTGAAATCGATTCGAGTTTGGATCATCGATCCGCCTGGTCGACCGATTTGAACATTTTCGCAATTCTTGCATTTCATATTCTTGTTATTGGTTATCTGAATTTGGTGTTGAAATCGATTTGATTTGGATCATCGATTTTGGTCGGGTCATCGACCGGTCGAATCGACACGATTTGAACATTTTCGCAATTTCTTGCATTTCACATTCTCGTTCTTGGTTATCTGAAATTGGTCTTTGAAATCGATTTCGGGTTTGAATCAACGACCGGTCAGGCGACCGATTTGAATATTTCCATAATTTGAACTTCGGGTCGATATTTAAAATCGCTCTTCGCCTGTTTCTTTGGCATTATTATTATGTTATTGATTGAATTAATACCGCATTCTCTTTGTTGTTTTATTGATTCAAACCAATATTGCGTCCATCTTCTGAGACGCTTCGGTTTCAGACATCGCTTTTTTCTTGTTTGAATAAATCTGCGTCTGTTTTTCGCTTTTCTTGTTTTTACTATTTTTAAACTAAAACACCGCGTCATCTCGAAACTATTTTCTACTTCATCGCTTCCGCCATCGCCATCGCTCAAGCATCGCTCATCGCTATCAAGCATCGCTATCGCTATCGCTATCACATCGCCATCGCTATCGCTACCGCTATCGCCATCGCTATCACGCTATCGCTACGCTCAAGCATCGCTATCGCTACCGCTCTGCATCGGGCCGCTTATTCTTGTTTCATTGTTTTTCGGTTTCGATTTGCTCCCATTTCAGACATCATTCTTGCTTTATCATTTTTATTGTTTTAAATCGAACACGATTTTTCAAACATTGCTTTCTATTTCAGTTCACTGTTTGACATTCAAATATTTGTTCTCTTTGTTTCTTGTTTTAAACTAGACACCAGCGTCATTTTTTGAAGCTGTTTTCTTCTTACATTCTGCTACCGCCCTCTTTATTCTTGTTTCATTTTTCTTGATTTGAACACGATACTACACCGGCCGATGAAAATATCCGTCGATTTTGAGGCCTACACGATTCAAAGACGGAAATATAACTTCGGGCAAGGATGAAGACTTAAACCTTTTATCCGAGATCAACATGTTTAGTAGGCGAGGTGAATTATATATTCGCAGCCACGACGTGATTATAGTGATCTTTTTTATTCCACCCGAGAGACCAATACGTTTAGTAGGCGAGGCAATCAAAATAAACTACATTAGTCATATGTTTGCAGCCACGACGTGATTGGAATGTTCTTTTCAAAATTTAAGTTCTGAGTTCTCCGCGATCAAAACATTCACTGTTTTGAATACGGATATGAAGTTATTTGTATTTAAATGTTTCTAACTGTTTGTTCTTGACAGCTTGCAGGGATTAAAGTAAATAACTATTCCTCGGGGGGTATGTATTTCTTTCTTTAATTCACTTTTATTTCGCTTTGTATTGTAATATTATTTATCGCACTTATGTAATTATTGAAATGCTTAGAATAGGCAAACTTAGGATTTATTCATAGGGTAGTTTAAGATTTGAAACCCGTCGCTAGCTTATTTATTTGTAGGCTCGCAAACTTAGAAATCCTTCGCTAGTTTATTTATTTTAGGCTCGTCACGCGAATTCAAGATTTTCAAAACAAACTTTTGTCATCTTTATTTGCTTTATTAATCATACCGAATAAGTTTATCTTTTGTCAATTTACAATTTCGTGATTCCCAAAATTTTGCTTCTTTGGCATTATAAAGAATTTATTGTCACAAATGCATGTTTTCTAAAAACTTTACATGTATCTTTCTTTTATGTCATCCGAATACGTACTTGTATAAAATGCATCATATTTACTTGTATAAAATGCATCATTTACCAATTATTTGCAAAACATCTTTTAATCTATTATACTTGTAAAACCTACATTTTTCTAACAATAATTAACCTGAGTTTGACTGGATAACCGCAAGTTAGCGGATCTTAAAGGATGCCTAACCCCTTCCCTTTAGGATAATAAAGAACCCTTACCTAGAATCTCACTAGTTTCGCAGACCTTAAAATTGGAGTTTACACTGCAGCATTTAGTTTAATATTTAGGTGTCCTAATTCACCGTAAACATAATTAGGTGGCGACTCCTCAACCCTTTTTACCCAGGAATCATCCGGATACGTCCGCGCTCCGCTTTGACCCGAGCCGGGTCGAAAAATGGGCGCGTACAACGACTGATTTTGCAAATAATGAATAAGAATGGGATTTAGGTTATCATTTAGGAATTCATAGGAATTTGGGGATGGAGAATTGAGTTTGGCAAAGGGGAATTGGGACTCATCGAATATGACATGCCGAGAAATAATTATTTTTCAGATTGACAAGTCATAACAATTGTAACCTCGATGATTGAGGGGTAGCCATGAAAGATGCACGGGGATGACCGAGGTTGCAACTTATTGATTTATGTGGAGGGATGAAAGGGGTAGCACAGACATCTGAAAGTTCGTAAATGCTTATAAGAAGGATCCCGAAGATAGAAAACTTAAGTGGGAGACTTGTGTTTGAGGACTTGTTTGGGAGAATGTTCAAGAGATAGGTTGTCAATGATAAAGCGTAATGCCGAAAATGGGGAGGGGATAGAGGCGTGAGCAAGGAGGGCACGAACTAAGTTGTTTATAGTTCTAATTTTTCGTTCGGCTTTGCCATTTTGTGGAGAGGTATGGGGACAATAAAGACAAAAAACAAGGTCGTGATTGGCACAGAAAAGTTTGAATTGATTATTATCGAGTTCCCTCCCATTGTCACATTAGAAACATTTAATATTCTTTTCAAATCGTGTCTTAATGAAAGTGCTAAATGATGAAAAATAGAAAAAAAACTTGGGACTTATTACCAATTGGAAACGTCCATAGGAAGTTTGAATAATCATATAAAAACAACATATAGTATCGATGCCCGACCGTGTTTAAGATAGGAAAAGTTCATAAATCACTGTGTATTATATCAAAAGGCATTAAAGTACAAGTGGATGAAGAATAAAATGGCAGCGTGACATGTTTACCAAAAATACAAGATTCACAAACAGGAGGAGAAGGGACATGTTTGTAAGCAATAAATTTATTTTAGTTAAGGGAGCGTAAAACATAGTCTCCCGGATGTCCTAATCTATTATGCCATAAAGAAGACGAAATTGTTGCAAAGGTTGATGGAGAGGAGGCTAGATGGCTGACGGAGGTGGTGATAGGATAAATGTCTCCGGTGCTATCACATCTCAGTATTCGCATCCCTATCATAAGGTCCTTCACAGAAAAACCAAAAGTATCAAATTCAAGAGAAACATTATTATCGGTTGTGAAATGACGCACATAGATTAGATTTTTGATAAGTTTCGGGGAATGGAGGATATGTTTTAATGCTAACGGGGGTGTGGTGGGGAAGAGATGATTGTCCATAACCTCGAATAAGAATGCCTTGTCCACTACCAACAATAATATTATGATTTAAATTGCTCATATTGAAATACGATGAGAGAGTACCTTGGGATTCTGTCATATGAGATGTGGCTCTAGTGTCCATGTACCAACTGTTGTCAGGAACGTTGAGAGACAACATGTTCATAGCTTCCTCAATATTCGTCTGTGCGTAGGTTGAATAAGGAGAAACCTGTGCACTGTATGCTTGTTGTGAACGTGCGCCGAGGATGCCAGACTGGGCCTGTCAGACCGGAGGCTGGCCCCAGAAGGACGTCAAGTAGAGGCAAGGTAGGTAGCCCATGGCAGAGCCTGCTGCCGCTGTTGGTGGCTGCCAGCCGGCGGGGGCTGCCTCCTGCCATCGCTGCCACTATTTCCGGTTCTGCCGATGTTGCCGCGACTGTTCTCAAAATTTTTTCCTTTGTTATGCGTGGAATGTGAGCCACGTGTCAGATCGTTGCCTTGCCTGTGGGATGGGGCAGGAGCCGAGCCTCTCGGGTCAACAGGGTTGCCACTAGTGGCTACGATGGCGGCGTTGGTTGTGCTGGCATTAGTCGCTGCCCTCTTTGTTTTTCGGGTTTCTTCAAGAATGAGTCTCAAACGAGCCTCATAGAACGGAGGCAATGGCGTGCTTTATTGGAAAATGGTAGCGACGTCGTCCTAATTTTCATTCAAACTCGCATTAAGTTACATCACCAATCATTGATTAGTGACCGGTGTACCAACATTGGAGAGTTGATCGGCAATCATCTTAAGTTCTTGAAAATAGGATGACGCATTTGAAAAATTGTCCTGCTGAATGGTCTGAAATTGATTTTCCAGATACACGACAAAAATACTTTCCAAGCGCTCCCACGCTTGTCGTGCAGTGGCATCGATTTCAATGATTGTATGTAATAGATCGTTCGAGATCGTGTTGTAGATCCATTGTAGGACAACCACATCTAAGCAGAACCAAATTTCATCGTTAGAATTATCAGGTCTCTCTAGGGGCTTTGATTTTAGAGGGATGATATGGTCGATGACTTTGTATACATGACAATGAATCTTAAATAATTTTTTCCAAAGATGAATACTGAATATTTTCCATCTTAAGAGTTATGAGAATGAAATTTTTGATGTTGTTAATTGCAAGAGCATGATGGAATTTAGGTTGTTTATCCATTGAAAATTGGAGAGGAAGAGAGGAAAGTCGAATAAAGAAGTGAGAGGGATGTCGAGGGGGGAGGGGCGGCGGCTTAGAGAGAAAAAGAAGTTAGGGTTTGGCTTCTGATACCATGTAGGAATATGTTCCTTGTCTTTCATTAATTATTGTGTACAATAATTATTGTGTTACATAATTACAAACTAGGTAACTAAATCTTCCTAATTACAATTGGAATATAAATTTACCTAATATAAAAGATATACAAAATATGGTAATATTTTATCAATGGTAATATACAAGATATGATAATATTCTATCACCTAGTTTTGTTTGTGGTGGGGAGAGGGAGGGGGGGGGGGGTCCAGGGGCGGATGTAGAGCATTAAGTTATGAGTTTGACATCCAGTAGCTCTGGCTAAATAATGTATTTGTATTAAAAATTCATATAAATATTAAATTTAGAACCCAGTTACTAACACTTCAGTTCACTATTCAAGACTTCATAATTCATAAAATTTAAATTATGGATCCGCCTCTGGAACGGGTCGAAGGGGGTCAAAAAGGTTATTATTTTTTGTTTTTCTTTTAATTAAGTTGTAACTATTGGAGCATATTGGAGTTTTTTTTTAATAAACAAAAGAAAGTAGCAATTTTGGAGCATTTTTCTTTTTCTCAACTAAATAAAATGTAATATCCCTAGCTCTCTCTTTCGGTTCACATATTATATATACGATACTCTCTGTTAAAAAAGGGAATCTTCATTCACTATAAAAAATTATTTGAAGGTCTATATCCGTCCCCTTCTTCATGCTTTTGCCAATTCGAATATAGCTGCTTATAAGGGTCAGTGTAACCCCATCTATTAAATACATGGTTATTTAATAAAAAACAGAAACATAATAAAACACATGGAAGTGTTTTATTGTCGTTTCCAATTTTGTGGCATTACATAGAGATTTTCTTATCGATGTTTTATTTTCTATTTCTGTTTCCAAATATATATACAAACAAATTTTCCAGGGTCAATGCAAGTCTCAGGTTCCTAATTGACCTCTATTATAGAGTATGGTCACATTCATTAACATATTTGTTACTTTGATTTTCCTCTAATTGTTTTGGTTTTCATGAAAGAAATTGGGGGTATGGAGAGAATTATAATAACTCTTGAATGATCAGATTTTGTAATATACCAGAAAGGATTGGTCATAAAAGGAAAAAATGAAAAATAAAAAGAAAAGGGTAATGAAAGAAATAATCTCTTGATTATTTTCATTAATGAAAGAGTTATATACAAATTACAATTTCCATAATAGGAAAAATCATATTCTTATTCTACTCCCAAAACCTTATTCTACAATAATTATGCAATTATGGTAAGTGTACAACTCTAATTTAATTACAACTAATCTACCAAAAATAGAGCCATTAATCAGTGATATACATGGTATACCACGGAACTTACAACCCATAAGCAGTGAATATACAACCTACTGCCCGTGATATACACGGTGTATATCTTGTGTATATCACGAGTATTTATCACACCCCCGCAGTCATAGCGGGCGGTCTTCGTACGCTGAGACTGTCCTTAAAATCTTCAAATAGCACCGATGAAAGGCCCTTGGTAAATATGTCTGCAATTTGATACCTGGACGGGACATGTAGGACACGTACTTGTCCACGACCTACCTTTTCGCGAACAAAATGGATATCTATCTCAATATGTTTAGTGCGTTGATGTTGAACCGGATTGCCAGAACGGTATATAACACTAACATTATCACAATAAACCAAGGTAGCTTTGTGAACGGGAAAGTGAAGCTCTAAGAGGAGATTACGGAGCCAACATGATTCAGACACCACATTAGCCACTCCTCGATACTCGGCCTCTGCACTAGAGCGGTATAAGGTAGCTTGTCGTTTGGCAGACCACGAGACCAAGTTATCACCACGGAACATACAATACCCAGATGTAGAGCGTCTGGTGTCCGGGAAACCACCCCAATCAGCATCTGTATACGAGACAAGTGTAGCTGTTGACGATGGATATAAGTGTAAACTGTAGTCAAGTGTTCCCTGGATGTATCGAATAATGCGTTTGAGCGCATTCATGTGCTCAACCCTGGGATCATGCATAAACAAACACACCTGTTGTATGGCATAGGTAATATCCGGCCTCGTAAAAGTAATATACTTAAGAGCCCCTGCAAGACGGCGATAGTGAGTCGGATCCTCGTAAGGTGAGCCAGCCGCAGCACCCAGCTTGGGATTAGTATCAACGGGAGTGGATGTAGACTTGCAGGAGGACATACCAGCTCGCTCAATGATCTCAGTTGCATACTTTCTAGCCCACCTGCATGACGAGTGACAACAATCCCCAAAAAGTAACTCAATGGCCCCAAGTCTTTCATAGCAAACTCAGAACTGAGCATCGTCATGATAAATTAGCGCAAAGCATCAGTAATGGCAGTCAAGATAATATCATCCATATACAAAATAATATAAGCCAGGGAAGAACCACGATGATATATGAACAATGAATTATCAGACATGCTGTGCGAAAACCCAATAGACGAAACATAGTCTGCAAATCTCTTATACCAAGCCCGTGGGGCTTGCTTAAGCCCATACAAGGACTTCTTCAATGAGGATATTTGGGGTCTCAATAACCCAAGGGCCGATACATATAAACGGTCTCCTTGAGATCACCATGTAAGAAAACATTCTTCACATTTAACTGATGAATGGGTCATGCTTTGGAAAGAGCCAGACTGAGAACAGTGCGAATGGTAGCTGGTTTGACCACCGGACTAAGCGTCTCAACGTAATCTACGCCAACCTGCTGAGTCTTACCATCACCTATAAGGCGAGCCTTGTGCCACACAGAAGAACCGTCAAAATTATCCTTATGAGTAAAAATCCACATAGACCGAATAATATTAACACCAGAAGGACGGGGTACCAACTCTCACATCTTATTTGCAATAAGAGCATCATATTCGTCGGTCATAGCCAATTTCCAATTTGGGTCATTTAAGGCAGACACTGGGTTACGGGGTAGAGGGGATTTAAGAACATTAAAAATTAAATTAAAATGTCTTTTTCATTTAAAAATACCCCATTGACTATGAGTGACCGGTCTGTGACTCGGGGAGAATTGGATAGATTTTAAGAAATATCAGGACAGGGGATGGACTGGCCAGCAGACAGTGGGCCTACTAGCCCAACACAAGAACTGGAACCGAAACCTGAAACATGAATTGGGCCAGCAACGGACCCTGGAACCGAAACCTGAAACATGAATTGGGCCAGCAACGGACCCTGGAACAGCAATAGGAATTGGGCCAGAACTGGGCTGGATAGATGGCCCAGTTGCTGGACCCAGGACGGTAGATGACAACGTTACTGGAGGACCAGTGGGCCCGCTGGAAGATTTTGGGTGCGTGACAGGTCCGATAAATGGCGGATGATATATAGGGAGACATCGTCATCTAAAAAATTATACGAACTAGGCACGTGACTACTCACTTTAGCAAACGGAAATTGGGATTCATAAAACTAATCATGATTTTATTAGATGATAAATCAAAATATTTGTAACCGCGATGATTAGACGGATAACCCAAAAACACGCAAGGGGTAGAACGGGCCTGGAGTTTGTTAATTGTGGTGGACGAAAATAGTGGATAACATAAGCACCCAAAGACCCTAAGATGAGAATACGAAGGGGCCTTATTATATAAGATTTGAAGATGGGATGAATATGCCAAACCTTTGGTAAGAAGTATGTTAAGGAGATAAGTGGCCATTTGTAGAGCATGATGCCAAAAAGAAGGAGGTGCGGAAGAATGGACCAATAACGTTCAGACAATATTATTAATGGTACGAATTTTGCGTTCGGCTTTCCCATTTTGAGAGGATGTATGAGGACAATAGAAATGAAAATTGATACCATTATTACCACAAAAATTCCGAAACAACCTATTATCATATTCTTTTCCATTATCACATTGAATATTCTTAATTTTCCATTCGAATTGGGTACGGATGAAAGCTCTAAATTTTAAAAGGTGGAAAATGTGAGATTTTTTCGCTAACGGAAAAGTCCATAAAAATTAGAATAATCATCCAAAAAAGAACATAATAACGATGGCCCAAAGAACTGATAATGGGAGATGTCCATAAATCGCTATGAATAATATTAAATGGCATCAAAGTACGAGAATTAGAGTCTACAAACGGCAATCCAACAATTTTTCCTAAAGAACAAGATTGACAAATTGGAGTACTACGCGTACCCTTACAAGAAATAAAATTATTTTTATCTAAGGAAGACAAAATTGATGACCCCGGATGACCTAGACGTGCATGCCACAAGGAAGGAGCAAGAGCTGCAAAAGTAGATGGTAAGGCTTGACTCGAGAGACCGAATGTGGGCGTGATAGGATAAAGATATCCCCTTCTATCACATCTCATGAGAGGAATCCCCGTCTTGAAATCCTTCACAGAAAACTCGAAAGGATAAAAAATAACAGAAACTGAATTATCAGTGGTGAATTTACGGACAGACACCAAATTTTTAATCAACTTAGGAGCATGAAGGGTATTTTTCAAGACAAGAGGTGAATGGGGGGGGGGAGACAAAGTTTTATGACCGTAACCACGAATTGGAATTGAATTTCCATTACCAATAATTATGCCACGATTGTTGCTCAAATTTAAATAAGACGAAAGAGTACCTTCGTCGCACGTCATGTGAGTAATGGCTCTGGTGTCCATGTACCAATTCGGGTCCGAGGGATTTAATCCAAGTGTGTGCGCGATTTGCGGCTTCAATATCGGTAAGTGTGGGGCCCGCTGCATGGTGGGACTGCGGAAGCCGAGGGCCAAGCACACCTGCTTGCTGCCCCGGCCCAGATATGTGGCAAAAACCACTGGTCCATTACGTGTTGGGCCTGAAATAATTCTGGGCAGCTCACTGTCCAGGGGCTGGACACGGTGGAGAATATAGGTCGTTGGGCCACTGTCCACTGGCCCAGGCCCACTGCCAGGGGGACCATGGCTGGGACCAGTTGGACGGTAGCGCACTGTTACCGGGATAGGGCCCACTTCCACTGTCTTGGCCACCGCCACCACTACCGGAACCACCGCGTTTGGCTCCGTGATTTTTCCCATTATTTTTCCGAGTATTCTTGCCGCCAATGTGAGCACAGTTTTGGCTCGAATTATCAATAAAACTTGGAGAATTAGTGGAGGACGTCATCATGACCACATAACTAGTGCTCGTAGTCATCTTTTTGGCCAAACCGGCTTCTTCGAGTGTAAGCATAAAACCAACTTGATAAAATTGCGGAAGAGGACTGCTCTTACGAAGAAGCGTACCAACACCACTATAGGCTTCAGATAGGCCTGCAACCATTTGTAGGACCAAACAATCATTAGTAACGGGCCCGCCAATATTGCGGAGTTGGTTTGCCAATTCTTTCAACCTTTTGCGATGAGCTAAAACGTTCGGGAAATCTTCCATGTTGACGTGGGAGAATTGCTGGTCAAGAGTAACAGCCCTAGAATTTTGATTATCTTGGAATATATCACATATTCTATTCCAAGTAGCCTTAGCCGTTGCGTCAGGCTCAATAATCATTTGCAATAGGTCGGTAGAGATAGTGGAGTAAATCCATTGAAGAACGGTACCATCAAGGGTCGACCACAATTTAGGATCCTCATTGGGTTTAGGCACCTCCGTATCAGTAGGAGCCGCGAGGATAATGTGATGGAGGACTTGATGCGAGCGTGCGTGAACTTTGAACAATTCGTCCCACGTCGCGTATTGGGCGTTTTCTATTTCAAGAATGACAGGGATGTGATTCTTGATGTTAAAAACAGTAAGGGCAGGGTGAAACATGTTCTTAGCCATAATAGCAACGCAAGACGTGATGTAAGAATTTGGAAGAAAATTTAGGTAGTTTGGGAGATGAGAAGTGGTCGGAACCGAGAGTATGTCCTCGGAAAATGTGCCACGAGAAGGGAGATTAATGAGAGGAAAATATAACCTAGACTTCTGATACCATGAAAGAAATAATTCGTTGATTATTTTCATCAATGAAAGAGTATTTATACAATTTACCATTTCCATAATAGGAAAAATCCTATTCCTATTCTACTCCGAAAACCTTATTCTACTTGTACAATAATTATACAATTATGGTAAGTGTACAACTCTAACTTAATTACAACTAATCTACCAAAATTAGAGTCATTAATCTGTGATATACATGGTATATTCATACCATGTATACCATGGAATTTACAGCCCATAAGCAGTGAATATATAGCCCACTGCCCGTGATATACACTGTGTATATCCTGTGTATATCACGGGTATTTATCAGGTAAAGAAATTCCTGAAATATACCAGGACGGATTGACTAATTAACCAACAATATTGTTAGGTTTGTTAAAGATGACAGAATTAGCTCATGAAAATATGATTCTCCCAATTCGCTCAAGCTTAACCCGTCTTTTTTATTAACCAAGTTATCGTAAACGCTCAAATTCAATCATCTAAAAGTTTGGTTGATTTAAGCTAAGTATGTAGTCCAAATCCAACCATAATAAAACTTTGTCAAAATATTTTAATTTTTTTTGTTTGATATGTTATTTATAGCTTTAATAAAGAAGAAATTATTTCTATTAATTTTGTTTGGTAAGTATACAAATTATAAGAAAATAAATAAAATAAAATTTGGTAAGAGTTGGACGGGTTGGCTATGACCCAACTTTTAGCTTATTTTGACTCAACCCTATTAACTATTGTTCAAGGTTGAGCAATGACATAGTATTTATTAATCTGCTCTATTTTTACCTGTCTAATTCAACTCAAATCAATGATCACCCGTTTGCCGCCCCTACGTGTGTCAGTCTTTGAATTAGTGAATAGGGATGGCAATTGGACGGGACGGGTACCCCTCCCCGCACCGGTACCCGTCAGAAACAATTTCAACATTCATACCCGCCTAGGAGAGTATATTCCTAAATCGATATCCGTTTCACCATCCAAGTGAATATCCGTCACCCGCCAATACCCACATGTACCCACCAGTCATATTTTGTAATCAGTTCATTTGTGATCAATACAAAATAGTGATCAAACCCAAAACAAAATAGTCTTATAAATTAAATTAGTACATTATATAAACACGATAAAGTACATAAAGGGATGAATTTTTAGAAGGTTGTTGACACATCTTTAGTAGTGGGCATTGCATGTAAGCACGATGGTTTTAACAAAATATGAACTTTTTTCCTTTGAAAACAACTACCAAACCATAATTGATTATCCGTGTTCTTAAAAGAACCCAAACACATGTTCAGTTTGAAATTCAACCAGCTTAGAGTAGTTGATTTGGTTCACAGTTATAAAACTAGAACATATAGTTTGTAAACCAAAAAAACTTTTCTAAATTTTATGACAAATGAAAATAAAATCAAACATTTTGTTCTCAGGGTAGTAGGTCCTCTTAATCAATACCTGTTGTCAGGGTCTCAGGAACAGGGAGGCGTGAAGGCTGATGGCGGCGTGACGGAGAACGAGAGAGGGAGGAGAGACGGCAGTCGGCAGAGACTAAAGAGTAAACAAGAGAGGGATGCGTGAGTACCGACGAGTGAAGGCTGCTGAACTTGAGTAAGGACTAATTGTAAGTGAGTAGGGTTTTGCCTAGTCACTTATTATTGACATTGGGCTTATGGGCTTACGGACTGCTACAACTATTACTGGACTTATGGGCGGGTATGCGGGCGGTTGGATGCGAGGCGGGGTAACTGCAAATCCACCACTCGTGGCGGGTACATTTTCAATACTCATATCCGTCAAAGTTATACTCATACCCGCCCCAGCTGAGACGGGTGCGGTGCGGAATTTGCAAAATTATACCCACATGCCATCCCTATTAGTGAACAAACGAGGTTATCAACGCTCCTATTATGAGTCAATAATTGTGTGTTCTTTTATTTGTCTTCTTTAGAAAAAAAAATGAAATTCAAGTACGGATTACTCTAATTAGCAATTTACAACTACCAAGGTGGTAACATCCTTCGATTGAGAAAGCTTCATTAGAATAATAAAATTTGTATCATCGATTGCTCTTGTTTCTCTTAATTCCGTGACATCATTAGATTCCACATCATATTTTGACTTCCATCTCTTTTTCACACTACTAAAGTGAAACATTTAAGTCCAACTAGTACTAATTTGTTTCAAAAAAGTTCAAAAAGCTCCCGCAGACTATGAAAGGGTGCTACAATACTAAATAACAACTTGTTGGACTAAGGGATGTGGTGGGTAGGCGGAGATAGAATTTAAATTTTAAAGGTTCCAAATTTTAGCATAGTGATATCAGATATCAGTAAATGAGTTATGAACTTTATATTTGTACACATTTAATAAATTATTTAATACAAATAATGAGTTTAGACTAAAGTTATTAATATCAGCCGAATCCGTATGTCGGCTACTAGCTACATCCCTAGTTGTGGGATGCCCTTATCGAGAGAAAACAAATTTGAGGTGGGATGGGGATCCTCCGTCTTTATGTAGAAGCTTCAAGTTCAAGCGTTGAGAATGAATTAATTTTTTGGTAGAAAATACTTTCTCTATTAATTTGTCTTATATATTAGCGAATATTCTTCATATATTTGTTATATATTGTGTAATTATTACAAAATATATATAATGTGTATAAGAAAGGAATCCTAATTCGGTAAGGATCCTATATATCATAAATATACAGTATTTATAATTACTCAATATATGACGAATATACGAAGAATATTCGCTAATACTTTTATCTCGATGAACTATGTTCCTCTGATTATGGGAGGACAGGACTCAAAACTTGCAAACTTTTGGTCACGAGTCTGGTGAATTGTCGCCATAACTTTGTCATGATTTGAAGTATTTTCAGCTGATTTAAACAGTTTTTTCCTAGAAAGTTTCATTAATGCATGATACGAAAAAAGCGAATTAATAAATTTGCAAAATAATCAAGCACTCCCTGAATTAAATAGATTAATCTAAGTAACTAATTAGAATGACCCTCATATATTATTCACCGACTCATACTTCTGACAACACTTTAATTTAGCCCTTGAGAATGAACTAAATAACATCCTTCTTTCTCAATTTTCCTACTGTTATATCCACTTGAACCCCCACAAACTGCCAAAAAAAAAAAGAAGATAAAAATCCCCTTAGCTTTGATCTTTCTATTTTAATTTTTACTACAGTATTTGCACACTAAAATGCTTAATTGATGGTTCTTGCCGATAAGAATTGACATCCTAATGCACTTACCCCCATTAATTACATATCCGGTCTTTTTAGTGTCATAATAAAACCAAGGAAATGTACATTTAGTGGTGTGCAACTTATATATGATAATAATTCTTTTTAATTTTTTTCAAAAATTAATATTTTCTTATATTTAAAAAATAATTTAACTTTCAAGTCGAGTGCGACTCTTATCTCGTGCTAAAGACAATAAGACGACAGTGATAAACAAGTGCTAGCACAAACTATTTTCGGAAATACGTCAAGATCGTTTGGCCCAAATGCATGTGTGTAGACGACAAAGTTTGGCTGGCAACTTGCCTTGTTTATTAGAGCTTCTTATGTCCCTACAAATGGCCACCATGCTTAAGATATCATGAGAATTGTCATCCATACACTCGTTGGTATCAGTTGGGTATTCTGTACTCACACCGAATTCATATTATATACGTAAGATTGTAATAATCTCTTTTTGGGGAGTATTCTCAATATTACAAAATATATATAATGTGTACAACAGAGAAATTTTAATTCGGTAAGGATCTTAATATACCATAAATATACATTATTTATAATTACACAATATATGGCGAATATATGGAGAATATTCGCTAACACCCCCTCAGTCGGAGCGGGAGGAGGCCGGACGCTGAGACTGGATCTGAAGTCAAGGAATAACTGTCTGGGAAGTCCTTTGGTAAATATATCTGCATACTGGTATGACGAAGGCACATGCAACACTCTGACATGACCGAGAGCAACCTTCTCACTAACAAAATGTATATCCATCTCAATGTATTTGGTTCTCTGATGTTGAACCGGATTGTGAGACAAATATATGGCAGGTATGTTATCACAGTACATGATGGACGCCCGACGTAAAGGACACTGAAGCTCCAAAAGCAGATTTCGGAGCCAACAAATCTCAGCAACAACATTCGCAACACCTCTGTATTCTGTTTCGGCACTCGAATGGGATAGGGTGGCTTGTCTCTTGGCAGACCATGAAACTAGATTACCTCTAAGAATACACATTACGCCAGAAGTGGAGCGTCGCGTGTCCGGACACCCTGCCCAATCTGCATCCGTGTAAGACAGCAATCTGGTTCGTGCATAGGGGTATAGATGTAATCCAAAATCAAGTGTGCCCTTAATGTATCGAATGATACGCTTAAGAGCAGTGAAATGAGACTCTTTGGGGGCATGCATGAACAAGCACACCTGCTGAACAACATATGCTATATCCGGTCTGGTGAAAGTTAGATACTAAAGTGCACCTGCAAGGCTCCTATATAGAGTGAGATCAGCGACTGGAACACCATCCAAAGCACTGAGCTTGGATTTCGAATCAACTTGAGTGGACATGATTTTGCAATTTGCCATCTTAGCCCTGTATATTATCTCTTCTGCATACTTACACTGACTCAAGAACATATGATCTGTAGGTCTGGTCACTGAAATACCCAAGAAGTAACTCAACTTGCCCAAGTCAGTCATAGCAAATTCGATTTTGAGTGAAGCAATAATCTCATTTTTCAAACCCTCAGATGAAGCAGTGAGAACAATATCATCCACATATAGCAGTAAGTAAGCAGTGCTACTACCTCGATGAAAAATGAAAAGAGAATTATCACACCTGCTACAGACAAACCCAATCTGCATAATATACTTGGAAAATCGATCATACCACGCACGGGGGGCCTGTTTCAGGCCATATAGTGACTTACGGAGATGGCAAACATAATTGGGGGTTGTCGGATGGACAAACCCAGGTGACTGGTGCATGTACACTGTTTCTTTCAAGTCCCCATGTAAAAATGCATTTTTCACATGAAGCTGATGTATCGGCCAGTGCTTACCTATGGCTATACTCAGGACTGTGCGAATGGTAGCCGATTTGACAATCGGGTTGAACGTCTCACCACAATCAATACCCTCCTACTGATTTGTGCCATTGAACACAAGTCATGCCTTATACTTCTCTAGGTCTCCATTGTCTCTGAATTTGTGACGAAATAGCCACATGCAATGGATCACATTCACCCCCACCGGTCTAGGTACCAAGTCCCACGTGTGTTGTTTCATTAAAGCATTAAATTCCTCACACATTGCAGCATTCCAATTAGGGTCCATTTTGGCTAATTTTGGATTTTTAGGGATTGAGGAAATTGTTTGGATGGACAGATTAAATTGGGTTTTGGGCTTGAAAATCCCGTGTTTGGCACGAGTTTCCATTTGGTGGGTTAGGGCAGTGGGTGGGTTTGTCGGTTGGTGAGTGACTAGTGTCAGGGATTGGCGATGCTTGGTGGTTATTGGTGGTGTTGTGTCGTAACAATGTGTTTGGGCTGGAGAAGTGACAAGTTGATTTGGATCTGATGTGGTCGAGGTGGTGAGGTATCAGACAGTGGCGATGGTGGTGGTGTTGGTAGCGTCGGATACGGGGAGGGTGGTAGTGTGGGGTAGTGGAAATGGTCGACGGTGTATGGGTTGATGTCGGAATGGTCGAGTGAGGGATGAGAGATTGCAGTGGGTTGGAGGTGGGTGTTCTGTTGGTGGTGGTCCTATGTGGAGACGATGGTAACAGATTGGTGACCTGGGTTAGGCGAGACCGACGAAGAGAGTGGGGAAGACAACGACGACGGCAGTGTTGCCGGATGACCGAATGACACGGTGGAAACTGGTGGCAGAGAAGTGTTTCCGGTGGCGGACGGTGTTAGTTGATTGAGGATGATAGGAGACACGGCAGGTTCGTCAAGAAAGGAGTAGTCCGATTTTCGAAATTTTTGGAGATTCAAAAACGTGAATGTGGTCTCGTCGAACGTAACATGACGAGATATGTGGATTTGATGAGTGGATATGTCATAGCATAGATAGCCCCTATGAATAGGCGGGAAACGTATGAAGACACACGGAGTGGTTCGAGGCGCTAGTTTGTGAGGGGCAGTGGAGGCAAGATTGGGATAGCACAGACAACCGAATATCCTTAAGTGGTCGTAGGAGGGAATCCTGCGGTATAGAATTTCGATCGGAGTCATGTTGTGAAGGGTATTGGTGGGTAGAATATTTAGAATATATTCGAACTTTTTAGCGGCATTGACCCAGAAGGACGGAGGAAGAGAGACATGAAACAAGAGAGTGTGAACCATGTTATTAATGGTGCGGATGATGCGTTCAACCTTACCATTTTGAGGTGATGTATAGGGGCAGGAGAAACGAAAAACCATGCCATTATTTCTATAAAATCGGTGAAACGTAAAGTTATTGAATTCACGACTATTATCACACTGAAATGATTTTTATAGATTTCTCAAACTGTGTTTTTATAAAAGTACGAAACTCAAGAAATTTTGCAAACACTTCCTATTTAAATTTGAGTGGGAATAGGCAAATATAATGAGAAAAATAATCTAACAAAACCAGATAATATTTATGACCAAGGGAACTGGAGATAGGAGATGTCCACAAATCAGCATGAATAATATCAAATGGTGAAAACCTAATGTTGGTAGATGATTTAAACGTAAGATGAACATGTTTTCCTAAACAGCAAGAAACACAGTGTTGGGCAAGTTTCCCATTATTACATTTGATAAAGTTATTGCCTCTAAGAAAATTAAAAACTGGGGTGCCTGGGTGATCAAGACTATTGTGCCAAACGGACGGAGAGATAGCAGCGAGAGAGACTTGAGAGCAAGATCCGACAGCGAAGGTGGATGAGAATGGATATAGATCTCCCGTCCTATTGCATCTCGTAAGATGGGTCCACGTACGAAGATCCTTCACAGTAAAACCAAACAGGTCAAACTCAACAAAGACAGAATTATCATGAGAAAACTTGCGGACATAAATAAGGTTTTTAATAATGTTAGGGGTATACAGGACATTTTTAAGAGCGAAGGACGGATGTGGTGGCTGTGTGTGGGGGGTACATGACCCTATATTGAAATGCGATGACCATTGCCAATAGTAATATATTGAGGATGCTTTAATGGAAATAATTTAGGAATAATACATGCAGACCGAGTGAGGTGAGATGTGGCGCCCGTGTCCATGTACCAATTTTCGTCGGGCTACTGCAAATTGAGACTGCTAAAAGCCTGGCCCAAATCGGTTGGGGCCAGCCCTGTTGGGTACTATGGATAATGGGCCTGAGTCAAGTAGGCTTGAGGCGAGTTGTGTGACCCAGTTCTGGCTGCTGGAAAATGGCCCAATATCCCTTGGTGAAGATATGGATATTGGCCTGATATTGTGGAGGAGCTGAGGCCCAATTCGGTTGCTGGGCATTATGTGTTTGGCTGGTCCAGTGAGGCGTTGGATTGGGCTGCTACTGGCTGTCGTGACCCTTTCCACGTCCTCTGTCACCCCTGCCGCCGCGGTCTCTGCCGCCCTTACCGTCGCGGTTCTGCCGCTGGTGGGTGTTTTTCAGCGGTGGTGGTCCGGCGGTAGTGTTATTTTGGGGAGTCATTTCAACCGCTAGCGCCTTTTGGGTGTGTTCGTCCTATTTTGCACGTCGGGTTTCTTCAAGAAACAATTGTGAGCGAGTTTTATTGAAACTGGACAACGGATCAGCTTGTTGTATCATGGTGGTCAGAGTATCATATTCACCTCTCGGAAGACCTGCAACTAATTGTAAGACCATCTTTGTCTCCGAGACCGGTGTGCCGACGTTGGATAGTTGATCCGCCAAAAGTTTCAACTGCTTGCAATAATCCGTCATGTTGGAGAAATTTTCAAGGCGTGTGTTATTGAATTATTCCTTCAAATACACAGCACGGGTGTGCTTGTTATCTTGAAATATTTCTTCCAACCGAAGCCATAAATCACGGGCCAAGGCGTCGAATTTCATTAGAGTGAGAAGAAAATCCTGAAAAATACTACCATATATCCACTGTTTGACAGCGGCAGCAAGACGAAGCCAAGTAACACCATCGACCATTTCCATAAACATACAGTATTTATAATTATATAATATATGACGAATATATGGAGAATATTCGCTAATAAAAAGATTGATCTCATCGCGGCATGCACTTTTGATTAGCTCCCCATATTTGCTTGGTGATAACACGAGCTGTTTCTTATACTACAAAATTCCAACTTAAAACTTCTTCTACTCTAAAATACTATGTGCTCCAAGCAATTCTTATAACAGTTTTGGCGAGTAATTTGCATTTTGCATCCTTAACGTATGCATGTTGTTGTGATTTATATCTTAATCTATTTTTATTCAATAATCTGTACCCTAATCTCCTTACTTCGTGAAGAAAAAAATTCTACAAAATTCAAAGAAGTAGAAGAGCTACATAACTTGTGGCCTTGTCGGACTTATACTCAGAAATGTAGATTTATACAAAAAAGTAATATTCCAAAGGCAAACAACTGCGAATATTTAAAGAAATGTCAGATTAGTACCTTTGAATTACTCTTTATAACAAAGTTTAAAGATTCCTGCAACAAGAAACGAAAACAAAATGTAGCTAGAGTGATTAATTTCCTATTTTCTCTCTTGTGAACTGCATATACAAATTTGATCTGCTAATTACAAACAGAGACAAAATGCACACAACACACTCTAAAGTTAGAATGGTGGTTCATATAGAAGAGCCCCATATATATTTCTTGAATTCTTCATCTAATTTCTTGATCATAATTTGCGGCTAATTAAGCCGCAAACGGTTACTAATGCCATAATTAGCGATTGATCTACTTGGGGTTCCACTTCTAGAGTTAACACATCATCTCCATATGCAAATCCTCTTGACGATTGCTTTTGTTTTAACTGCACAAGAAAAAATAATGTCGTTTATAAGAATCTTTATACTGACGGTATATATAACTTAAATTAAAAAAATATATGTAAGTTATGTGAATCTAAGATTTCAAAGGACATACCTCTGCAACAATTTCTCCAGTATTATTTGTAACTTTAAATGATGATTTTCTGTCCAATTTTTTAATCTTGTAGCAGCTTTCAATTGATTTTTCATACCCCAAATTCACATTACAAATGACATTTCCTCTTGAAAATGTGCAATTCTTTCTCACTTGAAACCATGGCTTCCCTTTAAATCCACCACATAAATATCCACTCCATCGACCAAAAACTCTCAATTTCTGCACAAAAAAAGGACAAATAATACAAACTTCAACTTCCATAACATGAAATTAAATATACGGAAAATATTACTTCATCTGTTCTAATTTAGGTGGCAGTACCATTCAGATTTCGAGAGTCAAACGAGTTACTTATTATCAAAGTTACGAAGTTTGATTCTCGAAATTCAAACAGTACCACATAAATCGAAACATAACGATTAGAATTCCTTTTTGTTTTACCTCTTTTTTGATGGAGAAGAGAACTTGACCATTGAGATCCATGAGGAAAACTTCATTGCTACATTTTTCTTGATAATTATCAACTCTAAAAGCAAGTTCACCTTTGGAATTAAAAACAGTACATCCATTCCCATGAAAAACTAGTGATTTCATCCATATAGTAAAAGTTTCTCTTATGGATGTTACATAAGGAGATGAACAAAAAGAAGGAGAAGAAGGAGGAGAAATATTTTCTGGATGAATTTTACCCATTAGAGGACTTCTTTTTTTCTTTTTCGTTCTAATTTGGAATATTGAAGAAGAAGATGAAAGGGCTTGAGAGAAGATTTTGTATTCTTTCTGATAGTAATAGAGAAGTTGAAAGGCTATAAATAGAAGTGGAAGAAGCAACCACTAAAAATAATAGCTGAAGAAACAATCAAGAAAGTATAAACATTTGATTTTAAATACCTGTCTCAAATTATTTATCATAGTTACTAAAAATAATTATTATTTAATTTTTTTAAATTATAATTAATTAATTTTTCTTCATTTTGCCTTTTATCATTAAAGAAAATGATATATAAATAGAGCAAACATTTAATAAAGAGATATTATAATTTATATATAAATAAAAATAAAATAAATTAAATACTCTTTTTAATTAATATTTCTTGAAAAATGTGTAAATAAAAATAATAATAAATAGTTTGAGAGGGAGGGAGTAACATTTTACCCTCGTTTGCGTGTAGTGTTGACGAGGTTGTTATGAAGCGAAACTGGGATATAGTACTAAATTTTGATAGATTATTGATACATATAACATATTAAATATAAATATAAAGATTTGAACCAAATTGGATTCTGCCGAACTGAGACTACAATGATCGTTCGGTCGCCGCTGATTCATTAGTTAGACAGACTATTTCAAATTTGTGAGGTACAAAATCTATTAAAGAAAAAAATACTTTTTACCAGTAATCTTATCATTTCATTCGGTTCAGATAGTGAAATAAATAATCTTTTATTATTTTTATTAATGAAAGAGAATATATATAAATTATAATAAAAAAATTCTATTTTTATTCTATTCTAATATAAAAATTATATTTTAGTAGTACAAGATTATATATTTATGGTAAGTGTACAATGCTAATTAATACAAAATAATATACATAATATTAGGACAAAACCGTGTGATACTTTCTATACAAACCGTGATATACACTTCATAAGGAAAGTGTATATCACGAGAATATTACTACCTTTAACACACCCCTGCAGTCATAGCGGGCGGTCTTCGGACATGACAAACGCGTACTTGACCACGAGCAACCTTTTCGCGAATAAAGTGAATGTCCATCTCGATATGTTTAGTGCGCTGGTGCTGAACCGGATTACCAGAAAGGTATATGACACTAACATTATCACAATAAACCAACGTTGCTTTCTGAATAGGACAATGAAGTTCTAACAGCAAATTATGTTACCAACATGATTCAGAGACCACATTAGCTACCCCTCGATACTCGGCATCTACACTGAAGCGGGACAAAGTCGACTGACGTTTCACAGACCATGAGACCAAGTTATTACCAAGAAACATACAATATCCAGACGTAGACTGTCTGGTGTCCGAACAGTCACCCCAATCAGCATATGTATACGAGACAAGTGTAGACGTCGATGAAGGATATAAATGCAAGCATCAAGTATCCCCTGAATATACTGAATGATACGTTTGAGCGCATTCATGTGCTCAACTCTGGATCATGCATAAATAAACACACCTACTATACGGCATACGTAATATTTGGTCTCGTGAATGTAAGTTACTGAAGGACCCTGCAAGACTGCGATAGCGGGTCGGATCCTCGTATGGTGCGCCGACTGTAGCACCAAGCTTGGGTTTAGTATCAACTGGAGTGAAAGTGGACTTACAGGATGAAAGTGGACTTACATGATGAAAGTGGACTTACAGGATGAAATCTCTGCCCTCTTAATGATCTCAGCTGCATACTTCGTTTGGGATAAGAACAACCCACCTACATAACGAGTGACAACAATCCCCAAAAAATAACTCAAGGGCCCTAAATCTTTCATAGCAAACTCAGAACTGAGCATTGTCATGATAAATTGACGTAATGCATCGGAAGAGGCAATCAAGATAATATCATCGACATATAATAGTATATAAGCCAAGGTATAACCACGACGATATATGAATAATGAATTATCCGACCTGCTGTGAGTGAACCCAATAGTTGAAACATAATCGGCAAACTTCTTATACCAGGCCCGTGAAGACTGCTTAAGCCCATATAAAGACTTTTTCAACAAACAGACATGATGAGGATATTTGGGATCCCTAAACCCCAAGGGCTGATGCATATATACTGTCTCCTTGAGATCATCATGTAAGAAAACATTCTTCACATCTAACTGATGAATGGGTCATGCTTTCGAAAGAGTCAAGCTGAGCATAGTGCGAATGGTAGCCGACTTGACCACCGGACTAAACATCTCACCACAATCCACACCAACCTGCTGAGTCTTACCATCACCTACAAGACGAGTCTTATGCCTTGCAAACGAACCGTCTGAATTGTCCTTATGAGCAAAAATCCACATAGACCTAATAATATTAACACAAGATGGATGGGGCACCAACTCCCACGTCTTATTATCAATAAGAGCATTATATTCGTCGGTCATAACAATTTTCCAATTCGGATCATTTAACGCAGACACAGGATTACGGGGTAAGGGTGATTTAAGAACATTATAATTTAAATTAAAATGACTTTTTAGTTTAAAAATACCCCATTGACTACGAGTGACCGGTCTATGACTCGGGGGAGAATTGGGCGGATTTTGGGAATTATTTGGACTGTCGACGGACTAGCCAGCAGGCAGTGGGCCTGCTGGCCCAACTCGGTAACGGGAGACGACGCTGGAGACAGGAATGGGCCAATAACTGGGCACGAAATTATCAGTGGTGAACTTACGGACATACACCAAATTTTTAATCAATTTAGGGACATATAGGGTATTTTTCAAGATAAGAGGTGGATTGGGGGGGGGGGGGGGTTGGAGACAACGTTTTATGACCATAACAACAAATTGGAATAGAATTATCATTACCAACAATTATGCCACGATGGTTGCTAAAATTGGAATAAGACGAGAGAGTACCTTGATCGGATGTCATGTGGGTTGTGGCTCCGGTGTCCATGTACCAATTCGGGTCTGGCGGATTAATTCCAAGAGTATGCATGGCGGCTTCAATGTCGATCTGGGTGGGGCCCGCTGCGTGGTGGGCTTGTGGTGGCCGGGCCCCAAGAATACATGTTGGCTGCCCCGACCCAATATTGCTTTGGTAACCTGTTGTTCCAAAACTCTTTGGGCGATCTGGCCCGGGCCTGGGAGGTCTTTGGCGACCCAGTTACTGAGGCAAAAGGCACCCGGATACCATCGTTGTTGGGCCATCGCCATCGCCCAGGCCCATGGCCAGGGGGCCCAAGGCTGGGACCAGTTGGGTTGTGGCCCACTGATGTTGGGGCGGGACCCGCTGTCACCGTTACCACCACCGGAACCACTACGTTTGCCCCGCGATTTTTGGCATTATTCTTCCGATTATTGTTGTCGCCTCCGTAAGAACGGTTTTGGTTCAAATGTTTAATGAAACTGGGAGAATTGGTGGAGGATGTCATCATGACCACGGGACTAGCACTAGTAGCCGCCTTTTTAGCCAAGCCGGCTTCTTTCAAAGTAAGCATGGAGCAGCCTTGGTAGAACTTTGGAAGAGGATTACTTTGACGAAGGAGTGTTCCAACGCCACCATAGGCCTTATAAAGGCCAGCAACCATATGTAGAACGAGATAATCTTCACTAACGGGCGCACCAACGTTGCGGAGTTGGTCCGCCAATTCCTTCAACCTTTTGCAATATGCTGAAACATTCGGGAAATTTTCCATATTGACGTGGGAAAATTCATGTTCAAGGGTAACAACTCTGGAATTTCGATTATCTTGGAATATGTCACGTATCCTATCCCAAGCATCTATCACTGTAGCGTCCGACTCAATAATCGCATGCAACAGGTCGGTAGAGATAGTGGAGTAAATCCACTGGAGGACTGTGGCATCAAGAGTCGTCCACAACTTAGGATCATCCTCGCGTTTTGGCACCTCCGTATCCTCAAGAGCCGCGGAGATGATGTGATGGACGACTTGATGCGAGCGTGCGTGGATTTTGAACAGTTCGGCCCACGTCGCATATTGGACGTTTTTTATTTCAAGAATGATAGGGATATGATTCCTGATGTTAGAAACAGTAAGAGCAGGGTGAAACGTGTTCTTAGCCATGATAGCAACGCAAGACGTGATGTAGGGATTTGAAAGAGAAATTTTGGAAGAAAAATCAGAAGGAAGAACAAGCAAACCGAGAGAAGGGATTCGAGTTTGTTGCTCGAGAAGAAAGAAATTTTGGGAGAGGAAATTTCGAACCTAGACTTCTGATACCATAAAAGAAATAATTCATTGATTATTTTCATTAATGAAAGAGAATATATACAAGTTACAATTTCCATAATAGGAAAATCCTATTTCTATTCTAATATCAAAACCCTATTCTAGTAGTACAAGAATCTTATACTTATGTTAAGTGTACAATGCTAATTAATATAAAATAATATATACAATATTAGGACAAAACCGTGTGATACTTTCTATACAAACCGTGATATACACTTCATAAGAAAAATGTATATCACGAGAATATTACTATCTTTAACCGACAGACTTCTGCTAAATATGAAGAGATCTCATTTATAATCCTACACACTTGTTACTCCATATAGTAACTTAGGAAATAGAAGAGTAATCTACTCTAACAGATAAAATAAAATTAGCTGATAATATGATAATTATCTATTCAGTTAATTTGTGTATGTGACTTAAACCCCACCAGTTGATGGTAGGATTTATTGTCTTTATTTATTCTTCCAGTCTATCTTTTGCGATAAAGTAGAAGATGACTGTTCATTGAGTTTATTTTTATTCCTATGGTGTCTATTTGTTTACCTTATATAATATGCTTTTTGTGCCACTGAGGTGGCCTTGTGCAGAACCACCAACCAGGATATAGATGCATTTTTCTCCTTTATCCTTCTTCTTTACCTCGGAACTATAAATATTTAGGTCAAAAGATTTTCAAGAAGTTCCAAAAATGTGGTCTATAACTCACTTGATAATATGTCGAAAACTTGGAGGTTCATCATTGTAGAATGTAGTGGTATTCGTTCATCCTTGACCACCAGTCTGAAATTCGACCTTAATAATAATAATAAAAAAAAGAATATTTGGATTTTCACATTTTATAAGTTAGTTATTTAATTTGAATTAAATTTAAAGTTTTATTTTTTCTTAACATAGTATCGAATCACACTCATCGTTACTTCTTGATTTACATTAAATTGGCCTTCTATCTATGTTGTTCACGTTTCATATGTACAATTCTAGGTTCTTATGGGTTGTTAGAGTCTGATATTAATTGAGAATACATTTATCTTATATATGATTTTTGACAACCTCACATCATGAAATAATTTTTTTGTTTAAGTTAGACTCAAGCTTCATATAAGATCCATCGTTGTTTTAATTTACCCAATGTTCGTCTTCAAGATACCTGGAAAATGTCCATTTCTTAGTTTTCCTTTTTTTTTCTCTGGTTTTTTTTATCATGAAATTATCTTTTAGTCAGAATTTATTGATTTGAATAATCATTACGACTTTTTAAGTTTAATAAATTTGCTAATTCCAAAGTCAACCCCTGTTTCTTAATGACATTATTATGCTCAATTCAGTGGGGTTCCACAAATTTATTTTACTTCAAAAATAAAACATAAAACAAAGAGCGAGTGCAAGAACTGTTCGAAGTAAAGAGGGACGCAATTGGAGGTTCTAAATTCCACTAAGGGGCAAAGGAATATTTTTTTTGGAAAAAAGAGACAATGGTGTCAAAGGATAATCACTGATTAAATTAGTAAGTAGTCATTGTTAATTGCTTGAGTGCATTATTTTTCGTTCTTATCACTTGATGAGGAATTATTAGGTACTGATAGTGACCAACTGTTTATTCTATATTACTTTGAGACAGTGAAAATATGTAAATTTAATATAAATTTAAATTTTTATAAATTATTCAACTATATACATATATCAGCTCATAGACAATGGGCGCGAACATTAAAAAAAAAAAAAGAGAAATTGATTCACACTTGGTGCAATAGTTATACTCATAAATTTACATTTCGTGTCGAAAGTATTTAATTCAGATAAATCCAGAATTCACAGACCACAACTAAATACCTACATTCGACGAACTTAACTAGTGTTTACAAGTCTTATTAAATAACTAGGGTCAAATAAGATGAAAGTATTGTATATGAATTAATCATAATAAAGTGATGAATATGTAAGATATTAATAAATATATATTTTCTACATCAATTACTCACACTACATGGTAGTAGTTGTTGTTGGATATGTAAAGCAGTATGAGAAGTAAATAAATATTACAAGTGTTCGAAAGGATAAACAGACAAACCAAAATTCAGAAATGCCGCATGCTTGTTGAATGTTGAATGTTGAATCTTGATAACCTGAAATCAAGAAACATTAAATCTGGATTGTTATAACTGTGGCTGAGTCAAGAGATGACTCTCTGTCTTTAAGACAAGATTGTCTTGTATATATGCTTTTACGTTAACGGGCAATAGTCTCTCAAGATAAAACAACAACTAATCAACACTACAAAACAAATAGGTTGATTCTGACGAAGAAAACAAACACGAAACGACTTGCTGAAGAATGGAAAAGGAAGGAAGAGTTTTCTATTTTTCGTCCACTGTTTCTGTTCACGTTTTGGACAGTCGCAACAATTGAGCCAAAAGGCTCCAATATATAGCATAAGGGGAGGGACTCCTCAACTGCCAAATAATGGTTGTTTAATGTGCATCTTGAAGGAGCTTTTAGGGAGGTGATTAAGTGCAGATTAATGGTTTTAACGTTCCAAAAACCAACCCAAACGGTAGGTAGGCGGAAACTTTCTGCCTTCCGTCGTTCCCAATTTCAGCTTTCCAGAAACTTCAGGGACTAAACTGTAAATATTAAATAATTTGGGGGTCTATCAGAAGAAGCCCGAGACCCGAGCCCAGACCGGACTGGCGGACGGCGGCGGCGCGCGTGGGGGCTTATCCTCGAACCAAAGCACATCTAGGTCCTCCCTCCTTCAAACACATGGGTTACCCCTTGGGGTCCCAAACCCTTAGTCAATTTTGAGACTTATAAAGAGAACAATTCTTCCTTTTCCCACCGATGTGGTAAATTTGTCCCGCATCATATTTCCATGCCTCAAATACCTTACTTCGTGGACCAATATCTCTTTCATTTCTCAACGAAATTTGACGATTCTTGGCCCTACGGCCATCTACTCAGTTAGTAGATTATGCACGTGTGAAGAGACAAAGCCTCCAACATGCGGAACCCTAGTGTTTAATTCATTAAATATGGGTAGACGCACCTCCCCACCAAAGACAAATTTCCAACCGTTGTTATCAAAACGAGTAAACGCAGGAAGTGCACATTTAAATTAACAGTAGGTGATGATTGTCTACTGGGAAATTCACACTTCCATGAAAAGTTGGAGCTGGTAAATTGACATCCATATTCTTCTTTAGTGGAATAAAATATAATATTTAATAATTATGAACAAAAAGATGTTATCCTTTTCAGTGATTTTTCTACCTTTGGGCGGCAGACTCAATAATGCACCGATCCAAAAATAAAATTTAATTATTTTGGTTGAGAATTATGATGAATTTGACTTTGGTATTTTATTTGATAACTCTGAAGATGGACTAAGGTGAAGTTCATAGAAGTAATAATTTCAAAGTTGAAACCGCATAATTTTCAACCATTACCATTGTTTGCAACCTCCACTGTGATAGAAATCGACAATAAATTTACGAAGGCTTCGAGTAGTGCGGGATAGGCTAATCACCAGACTGCTCTGGAATAGGTTAATCGCTGGAGACAAGAACGAGTGAATCTAGTTTCGAGAGCATGTCTTACTCATAG